>JAOPUG010000181.1:3608368-3620416 GCA_027564375.1 Micropterix facetella
TAAAATTCTCTTTTAAATAAAGCCAACCCCATAGCTATTTACATTATTTTTATGTGTTTTATTTTAATTTATAGTTGCAAGAGTCTAAATTGTACACCTCTAAAAAAACACGCTATACATACAAGAAAATAATCATATAGGCCAAAGTTTGACAAACCCTTGGGTTTTCCCTTTGCCCCAGTTCTAAAGATTGAAATGATTGATTTTTAAAAAGTAGGCCTTATATCATGTGCCATAGACTGTGAGTCCATATGCGATGGTAGAATAGACAAGCACTTTATAAACCATTATTAAAGTTTAAAATTTTTAGTGTCGTTGGAGGTGATGAAACTTTTCTAAGCAAGTATGCAGTCTCCTTACGAACGTCGCCAGTGGAATTCACGACAATGATAAAACAGCTTCTGAATTGAAAGTGACTACCGATAAATGCTCACTAAGTAATAGTCGAAAGTTCAAACAACTGTATAAATATGAAATGAAGGACAACATGGTATATTTTGCATGGCTACCGTTTTTTGTTATTATTTACCGATCTACTTAAATAAGTCCCTAGTGAAGTAATTCCTTTTTTTCCATATTAGTACATTCGTGGAATTAGGGGGTGCAGATGGTCCAATTCCTGCTCTACGAGTCCCTGTTTCCAGATTGTTGTCTTCCTTGAGCCGGCATGCGAACAGAGAAAATAATACTCAACCGTTGATTAGAACTCGCGCTGTTTAAGAACCGCAATAAGCTTTTGGCGCTGGATTGTTTTACCTCTTCAGTTTGGAGGTAGTAGCCACCTAGGTGGGATGTTTTTTTTACACATCAGTGGACCACATTCACTTGCGAGGTGCAGGGGAGTTTCGTCTGCAGTTTGGCAGAATCTGCACACCTTAGTGTCCTGGAGCTTGAGGTTGAACATGTGTCTATTCAGGCCACAATGCCTCATGAGTGCCCTCATCAGCATGCATTAATTGTTCCTATTTAGTGCTAAAGCCTCTTGGGTATTCTTACGGTCGTAAGCTTTGTTTAGCGCTTTAGAATGATTCAAGCCTGGCGCGTGGTTCCACTGATTAAAGGATGTTTTTGATCATTAGGCTTGCCAGACTTTTTGGTATGCCAAAGCTTGGTTCAGGACCTTATAACATTCCCTTTGCTCCCGCCTTAGCAAGTTCATCTGCCTTGAATTAAACTTAGTACTCTGCTAGTAAACTTGGTACTCCATTATAGCGTCAAACTGTTTTACTAATTGTGAACTGACTGTAGTGGCGCCGCTATAGTGGGCTTATTAGGCGGCTAATTAATGTAATTTCAATGTGAGTTTCTCTAAACTATCGTTCTAATCCTAGAAAATGAGTCTTTCCAATGTGTTTTTCATATTTAACAATTGAAGTCTTTCAATTCTCCAATTTTCCTATAAAAGTGCTTAATAAATTACATTCTGAGTAAACTAATGGTGTGACTCGCTATAATAAACTGGCGTCTACCGTAGGTCCATCTAACCCTTTCGAACCGGCAATATGATATCGCTCTCTGACTGAAAAAAAATTTGGGTAATATGCATTATTGCCTTACATAATAAAAAGCAGTAGTGTAAAGGGTTCTGAAAAAAATATTTTCATAATTATTGTTAACAATAACGTTTTCTTCATCACAGCCATCGGTTTGTAAACAACTATAGTTTATGTCCTGTCCGTCTTGATTAAAGGCCCATTAAAATAATATTACATAAAGAAAAAAATATGTCTTTAATAAAAAGATATAAAAATACTAAAAACTAAAAATACGAACGTAGATAACATACACATCAATGGACGGATGGGACAAATGAAAACTTACGAAAAATCTGAATCTGAAGGGACAATACCTCCCTAATATATTTATCATATGTGTCATGTGTGTCAATTTTTGCTATCTCGCATAAAGACCGAGCTAGTAATTGAAACCCGATTGACTATTTTACATAAACTAGAGAAAAAGTGTGGACGGGACGGGGACAATATGCTCTAAATTATACTTAAAACTCCGATGACCATCACGAAAGAAACTTCTATGGGACTTATTTTCCCAATAGTCTAACAGAGTCTGGGATATATACATCTCTACAGATTCTAAAGGGTCAAGGCAAATAAATTGCCTATAAACTAAATACACTGTCCTCGGTGCACTTTTTTTGAAAATTTCAATGTTAGTAAATCGCGGCTAGGAGGGTTAATATGATTTAATTTTATATTTCTTTGCACAGGTTTTAGATTTGACGCATCAAATGGAACAGATGACCAATTCTCTCACGGGAAACGAACTCTACTCCATCACCCCCCTGAGCATCCAGTCCATCCAGTCCTTGATGTCAGACGACTCCAAGACACCGATCCAGAGCCCCACAGGCGAAGACGACAGTCCACTGGACAGGCATATGATGCATCCTCACCAGGATGTCGGAATTACGGATCGGAGTTACGCAGAACGAGTCGCCACTGATGTCGGTGGTCTCAAAAGCTTCAAGTTTACGACAACACAAGTTGCGAAACATGTAAGTTCTATAACAGTGGCGGGCTTAGGGTTGTTGGGTAGACAAACTGAGAATTTTTCTTTTTGTAAATTAACTAATTACATACATACTTCATTTGTTAGACCTTGCTTCGTCTATTTTCAATATCACATTGGAAGCATTTAATTTACCTTTTGAAATCAACCGCTAGATGCATCGTAAGCCGTCACAGGGAACCATAGGAGAAATCGTAGCCATTGAATAAAACACTGGACTAGACACTAAATTAAACAATATGCAAATTCACGTAATGCTTCTACATATCATGTCACCTCAACGTCAATGTAAATTAATGTCTGAGAAAATATACCTACCTGGACTTAGCTAGTCGCGCCGTTGCTTAGCATAATGTTTCATACTAAAAGCCTATACATACCGAATGACATCTATATAATTGTGTTGAATTTCTCATACAGATCTCCAGAAGCCCAAATTAAAGTCAACTAGAGTGAGGGAGATAAGTAATTAAAGGTGGCAATAGAGCAATTTCGCTCACGCCGCGCATGACGTGATATGCGCTTCGAGTATGGTGCAATAAAGAGAGAAGTCATATGCAACTTTGCGAGAGGAAGCGAGATAAGCAGAGTTCTGTCTGCTCGCTCGCATTGCATCGACTGAACTATGCGCCACCTGCGTATACGCATAGGTCCGTTTTGAATAAAGGCAGGCCAGGGTCTTAGGTTTCCATGACAGGAGACTGAAGAGGGTGCAGGGAAAGAGGGTAGTCTTTTTATAACACTACCTAGGTACCTAGATACATCTATCTGGTGATTTTAGCCACTTTCCCTGGATGCTCATATTCAAGTGTTAATTACTGTTTAATAACTTTATTGTTAATTACGATATGTATTTTCAATTTCCTTAATATTATAAAAGATATTTTAGGTAAGCATTCTCTTTAGCTGATTACTTAATCTGGTCTTGTTAGGCGTATATTTAAGATATTGCAGTATATTGTTAGAATATTGCAGGGACTGCATGTAAATACTGCTTTTATAAAGGATTTAAAGTTGTTTTAAATTTATTTATTTCAGTATTATATGTAGGAATTAATTAGTCTCATATTTGTAATGAGATGTTAGCGAACAATTGATGCAAGACATATTATTATTGACGGTTGACAAAGCCGCCTAAATAGGCCTGGATTTAAACATCTAGATATTAAGTCTGCACTGTCAACTTAAACCATAGGTTAGTAATTATTTCTAAATCGACAAATAAAGGCAGTTTAATGTTTATTTTATCAAATATTTTAAATCAAAACTTTACCATCAAAAAACTTTCCTATCAATAAACCAAAATATTAAAAAAAAGGATTTTTTTTACATAAATAGAAAAAAAGAAAAGAAAAATACATAAAAACTAAAAACAATATATAACAATCATTTACATATGTAATAGTAAATTTTAAAAATTATAAAAATTATCATTCAAAATGCAACAGTCGGTATTTTCCTTAAATTGTCCCTTCCTACTTCCACCAACCAATCTGTTATGGAATTTTTAAAGTTATTACTGATACAGGAAGATTGTTGAACATTCTAGGGCCAATGAATGTGACATAGCGCTGGCCAAATGATGTGTACGCTCTCAGCATCATCATATTACCGGTTTTTGTCGCTATCGTCTTTCCAACTCGTTGTATAATTAAAAGGGCTCATTTTAGCTTTAGCATATAATAATGCTAGCCAAATATAAAGCTGTCTTACATCCAGAACATTGGACTTTATATAAAGACGGTCTGAAGGATATCGATATGGCTTACGCGCAATTATTTTAATAATACATTTTTGTGCTACTTCTAGAGGGTGAAGAGAGGACTTTGCGCAACCGCCCCATCCTATCGTGCCATAACATAGTATCGACTGGCGTAATGCATAGTAGACATTTTTTAGTATTCTCGGATCCACAATATTTTTGATTTCCTGGAATATACATGCAAGTTTACGCACTTTCACCGTCAGCTTGTCAATATGTGATTGCCAACGCATCTTATCGTCGATCGTTATTCCGATGTGCTGTACATGTTGTGCTATTTTTAAACGAGTGAATTTTTGTTTCTTGTATTAAATGTATTTCGTTGTGGCTAAAATTAAGCAAGAATCCGCTATGCATATTTACGTGATTTGTCATGGGCATCTTAGACCGATCTGTGCAGATTTGCCTTGAAGAAGCAGACGTCGCTCCATTTTCTGTATCTTTCAATCAAGGAGCTGACTTGGGAAGACCCGACTGAGATCAAAGAAATCGTTCCCACAAAGATACTGTGACTGGTTGACGAAGTTAAATATCTGCAAGAAAACCATAAAAGATCTGCAAACACATCAAAGGTCCTTCATCCCACCCGCCTAGCAACTCACTAATCTAGAGCCGAATCAGCCTGAATCCAAGTAAAATTATTTTATTTTCAGAATCTCAAACCGCTGGAGCTGAAGTCTCTGAATTCACCAGCCAATATGACCAACACGATAGACAGTAACAAACTACAGCCCGACTACAAGGATAACAAAGTTTCCGATGATAAAACACCGGTTAGTACCATCCCAACTACTAAAGTTGTATTAACAGATTTTTTTTGACACAAAAGAAATATTTAAAAGACAGGTCGTTCGTATGAAATGAAAGACTTAGGTTATACATAGATCACACTGAATGTGTCCAGAACTGGCCACTTACATAAACAAGTTTTAAAAAATAATTACAACATTTGAAAATGGAACTCTTTGGTTGTAGAATAAAGTTTGTGTCATCTGTCATTTGTTTTTTCATTTTCCCGTAATTTTAAAAATTGCATATCTGCATTACGATGGATTTAACTTGTGAGCCAGGTTTTGACAGCTTTCTTTTAGTTCATCATCGTGAAACCAGACTCGAATTATTGCAGAGATAATTTTTGTTTTCGTTTTACAATCCATCTTGGGGATCAGTTTTTTATGGACCAGAAGTTTTTCGATCGGGTTGAGGTCAGAAGATTTTCCGAGCTATTCCAGCACAGTAATTTGATTCTGTGTGAAAATTTGTTTCACTCTTTTTTGATTACTGGCATGGGGCGAGATCATGTTGAAAAATGCCCTCATTGGGGGAATTGACTTTGCGGAGCTCCTGTATTATATGGTTTAATAAGATGTCAATATATTGGGTCTGATTGCATAATCTCATTGACTGGCACATCTTCTTCATAGGGTGCTTTACTCTCCGTTCCAAGTGAGCAGGAGAAATAGGATCGCTAGCTGCTCGCTGCACGAACTGTAATCGCACTTACTGAACAATCTTCCGCACCGAACGCACGAGCTGTCCCTGCACAACAAAATGTGTTTCATCACAGAAGAGAACTTTACACCAGTTTTCAGTTGTCCAATGCTGGTATTTCTAGGCTCAAGCCAAGCGCTTCTTCACCATTACTGTGGTCAAAAGCTGCTACTTAATTGGCTCTCTTGCCATTCTACCAGATTCAAGAAGCCGTCGCCGCACGGTAGTCACGTCAATAGTGATTCCAGATTGATGAAGTTCCCTGTTTAAGTCAACTGCGCTCAGATGTGAATATATTTTGCTCATATCAGAAGTTTATCATCTTTGACGGTAGTTTTCCTCTTCCGACCATATTTTCCCTTTTGTTTGATGTCCACCGCTCCCGTCGTTTGTTTCTCCTTGAAATCCTGCCGACGGATATTAGGCCAACTCCAACATTCTCCGCTATCTGCCGGTACGTCATGGAAGAGTGTTCAGTAAGTGTGATTATCCGTTTCCGCTTTCTTGTGATATCCATGTTTAAAAAGTCACTCAAATTTCGCAGTTTAAACAAAATAAAATGATCTTGACGAAATAACAATAGATATCCAACAGAAACCACACGAACAAAACCTATAATACGTCCATTTGACACTTTACATGTGGTCTTTATAAAGGTAAAATGTGTCACTGGACCCAATTAATTCGCACGGTACTGTATTTGTAATTATCATCATCAAATCACCAATGATATTAGATGCGCTATGAATGACAGAAAAGTCCCATTTCTATCACTTTCATTTAATTTGGTTGATTTGGAGCTACCGTTAGAACTGTCAAATCTAACGATAACCAGTCCGATGTGATGGAGATTGTCGCTGGCGTACTGCAAGGAGTTATATTGTCTCCCTTGCTTTTCTCTTTCTTTATCTTTCTCCATAAACCCAATTGCTAAAGGTCTTACTTCTTCTTATCATATATGCTGATGATCTGCAAATATATGTCCACTTGAGCCCGGATCTCCCGACGACCACTTCTCGGATGAACTGAACCTCGACAAAGTTACAAAATGGGTCAACTCCCATGGCCTACTCTTAAATCCCTGGTTATTTTGGTAGGAAGTCAGCGGCTAATGTCCTCTATCATTATGCATGCGCGTTGCCTTAAGAAAGTGTTTAATCTGCGCAAGTTGATTGCATGTTGTTGACCTACAGGTGCAGGATCTTCTAGAATGGTGCAAAGAGATTACCAAAGATTACCCTCAGTGTAAAGTGACCAATCTGACTACGAGTTGGAGGAATGGAATCGCATTCTGCGCTATCATTCATCACTTTAGACCGGAATTAATGTAAGTTATACATAAATATAATTTATAGTACTAAAATGGATAAAAATGGCAGTGCACCAGACGAATCTCCTAATACTCGGGCCGTACGAAAAGAACTGGTCACTAGCGTTAAAGATATTAAAAAAGTCATTCCTATTTTTGAAAATAGAACTCTTGGGCTGTAGAATACATTTTATATTTTACGTCTATCATTTGGTTTTCCTTTGTGGCGCCATCTTGAAAATTGCATGTTTACCTAACGATGGATTTAAGTGGAGAAAATTTTCGATGTATAATTTTTTAAGAGTTTCGCTGTGGTTTAAGTCAACAAGAAAGTCGCCAAAGACTTCAATTAGCGTTTGGTGATGAAGCCCTATCTCGTAGCTATGTGTAAGGCCGTGTAGCCTGCACGGCCTTCATCAGCTATAATTAAAATACGCCTACTGTTCTCATTGATCTGTGATAGCTAAGATAGTGCCATCGATGAGCATCCCCAGGTTTTTAAAAACCTTAGAATACTCAATCTCCTTCTCGTTATTTTTTAATGAGGATATGGAAGTCATGTTAAATAATGATACTGGATTTCGACTACCAATTAGGATCGCCTGAAATTTAATAGGGTTAAAGGGGATACCTTTAGGATTAGGTTAGTATTCAAATATCTTATTGCAATAGGAAGTTACTTATTTAGTTATTTAGAAGTTAGGAACTGTGAGTTATTTTTTTCTGAAATAACATCAGATGATTTCATGTTTATTGTAGGTAATAGTGTTTGTAATGAAGAATTGTATCTCTTTCTAAAACGTTAAAAGAGAAATTTTCAATTATGCGTTTGAGCAGTTCCTATTTGCGCAAATTGCCGCATCGTGCAAAATATGTAATAACGAGGTAAGAGCGACGCGGCGAGATGGCGTCGACGGCGCAGTAGGGTGGGGAGAGAATAGGGAGTCGGTCTCGTCGCGATAATTTAATTTGGTCGTTCGACAAACGCGGCGGTAACAAGCCGAAGAAAAAGGAGACGCTCCGCGTTGACGGCGTTTTTAAGTAACGCCCACTCGGAATCACGATACGAAATGTATTTTGCCGCCCCGGCAATTACGTTTTATGTAAATGGAAGTCGCGGCGCGAAGCGTCTACGGTTCGGCGGACGGGCGAGACGCCTGCGCCCGTCCGCTTCGCTACGGTAGCGGCGCGGACGGTGGCGACGGAGTCGGTAATAGGCTAGGCGACCGCTGCGCGCTTGGATTTTTACGCCGAGTCGTAGTTACAAATGCTACTATTGGCGTCTAACGTGCATTGATTGGCGCGACTCTTTAAATTGTAAACTTTTGGAATATGGTTTTTGATGACTAAGATGGCATAGTAGTTAGGTCGTCTAATCATACATTGCAAGGTTCGGCTTCGATTCTTGGTTGGGTCACAATTTTCCGTTGAAAAAAAAACGAAATTCCATACTAATTCTGTCGAGAGATTGCAATAACAATCCGTACACTCGAATACATATTACCACATATATACATGTACATACTTTATAGTAGGGTTGGTTGTCAGAGATTGTCTTAAGATAGTAAACCCGCTCATTGTGTAATTTCTCAATAAAGACAACTATAACAACAATAACAGAAACAATACTTCGAAATCGAGCAACACAACAAAAAGCCCCAATCATTTCTAGCATCGGCATTGACGCGATGGTAAATATACAGGATGGGCAATAACTAATTGTCTGGTTCACTTTAGCTATGGTGGACAACGCTCGCGATAAATTTAATATGAATAATTTTACAATACAATAATAAGTTTATCTGATAGTTATTAATTCTAAATTTAAACAAAATAACTATTAACCCTAACCACTGTCAAAACTATTGAAAAAAATGCAAAAATCGCAAATTAAAATAAAAAAATGCCAATATGTGCAAAAATCATTTATTCTTGTGGACAAATCCAAAGTAATATAAGAACAAGGATTAAATCTAATTAATACACATGGTCTTATGTAAATCCTGACAATTATATAAAGTTACTAAAAGTATAATCGTCCATGATGATATTCAGAAAGAAATTCAACCTGTTATAGAGTGCTAGATATTAGAGCCCTAATATGTATATAAATAATGTCAATAATGTATATACCTACATATATAAACCATACTTATTATTACAATTTACTTAAATTAAAAATTACCTACATTCATATTGATGTATCATAAAAAAATAATCAACTAATTCAACATAGAGACTGTGAGTCATAACGTGAGTTTTCGTCGTTTTGTTAAGTTTTAGGGTTAACTGTAACACGGTTACATATTGATATGTAAAGAATATTTTTTTATTAAAATATATTATATACCAATGGGTGAATATGTATTCTAAAACTGAAGATAAATGTTTCAATTGAATTATAGTAATTTAAAAAAAAAATTTAGTTAGTCTCAGCCTGGCAGAAGTAGGAAGTAGGGTTATTTGTTTAGGATAAAGGGATAGCTAGGTATGTTGCTGTCACAAATGAACACAATCGTAAGATTACGCACATAATTTTCTTGGAGTGAAAATAGAGACCAGTAGACATTCAAAATACGTGGTTACAAGAGACCGAACAATTTGTCATTGAGCAAGAGCAACAGCATGGATATTTTGAAAGTCATGTTTTATTACCAAAATGTTATTTAAAATCGTTTTTGAAAGAACGCATACCCTAATTGCATCGTATTGTTCGGTTAATATATGTTTTATTAGGAATTCCATACAGTATATACCACTGCGATATGTTTTTTAAATAAAAAATATTTTAGTTTTTCGTTCTATCGAAAAGTTATAATGTAGTTATAATTAGCTCAAACTGTAGTATACTTGGGCGATGCAATGCATCGCTACGGTACGGTGGCGAGGCAGACGATGGCTACGCCGACCGTAATAGCCCGGTCGGTGGCAACGGAGTCGGTTATAGATGAAGCGAACTCCGGCAGCTAGGATTTTTACTCAGAGTTGCAGATGTGAATGCTGGTAAATGTCAAATGGGTGGAGCTGAACGCGACTTCATGCATTCACTATTATCTAGCTTCGTTGCTCGTGAACTCACTTTTCGAAATATAGCATTAACATCGAAATGTAATTCGAATTCCTAGATATTAATATAAGAATAATAATGAAACCTAGTGAATGAGCGGCTTAAATTCTTGAAGTTTGCTCTCTGATTAGGGGGCCGATTCTTGAAATATTTAGCTTCCACATTTGCGTAGATATGTTCGCATGGTTTTGACAAATTTTGTGTTTCGCCGTATTCTTGCATTTGGCACGCTAACATTATCGTCTACTTTTCGCACTAGGAATCTAGTGTTGTCAAAATCAGTTTATATTCAAATTATCGCCTATTTTTACTTTCAGTTTCCTATGAGATTGCTACTAACATGCGTTTTTAAAATATATTTTTATATATGATATTTACACCTGATATTTCTTAGTTTATTAGTGTTTTGTTTCTGTAAACATAATATAATAGTTTTATAATAGTAAACATATTTCTAAACAGAATAGAAATCTAAGTAAGTAACGTAATCTAAAGTGACGTCAGTAGCCGCGTTGAAAAACTGGTTCTCGTTAGATTACCAAAGTTAGGCAGCGTCGGGCGTGGTCAGTACTTGAATGGGTGACCGCCTGAGTACTACCACGTGATGTTATAAAAGCCGGCTGCCTGTAAGATAATGTCGATAGGCATTAAGGTGGGCAGTTACCATACGGGGTATTTAAAAAACTCCTTTTTTAGACATTTTTACGCTTCCATGTTGGTTTAATTGACAGAAACCACGTCGTTGTCATACTTTACAGTTTATAAATCTGGCATATACATATATTTATTATTGCATGAGTTCGGGAATAGGTCCTCGAAAACCCGAGGGATATAAAGTGAACAAAATATTGAGCACACTAAAATTTAGATTAGATTTAAGAATCACCGCAGTCTCTAAACTATTTCAAAAACCTATTTCGATTGTTTTGCGTAGCATGTGTAAAGTGGGTCACCAGAGCGTTGCCGCAAGCTTACTTGGCAAAGGCGCTGCGCAATTCTCAAACAAAATACCATCAAGCTTAATCGACACAGTCACCTATTATTTCAAATGGCCTATTGTCACGAGGCCTATTATTTTAGATTAGTTTTTTCTACTGTAATTACGCACACAATGTGATTGGGGGCGAAGCAGACGAAGACATTTTAAAACTCCGCACCGCTTCGGGGGTGAATTTGATGTATCCCAAACTGTGCATTTATTTTGAGAAATTATAGTTTTGTCCATATACTATTTTTGTTGTTACTGATATTGTTTTATGCCATTCGTTCACGATGCTATTCAAAACAAACTGTTAGGTTAACTCAGATTACCAATGTGTACCTTCAACATCACAGCACTATATTTCAACTGTGGCCCGTACACGACGCGACTAATCACAAACTGGGCGTTATTAACTATTCATGCGCATCCCGACGTGTTGGTCGCGCGTTACTCTAGTTTCGAAGATACCAGAAACTGTACCGCGGTTAAAATGAATGAGCAAGTATTAAACATACAATTCGTCCTCTAAGTAGATAAGCGCCCGTGCTTGTATAATTACAATTTGACGGAGTTGATCAGTAATTTATTAATTTTTCATATTTGCTATAAAAATTTACCCTAAGTAAAGTTGACTTGACTAATTATTAATTTTATTTAAAACTAAATAGAAGTAAACACTGTATATCCTGCCCTCAGTGTTACCCTCTTTATTGTGAAATTTCACAAAGGGTGGGTTTATTATCATAGGACGATTTCTCTCAATCAACCCTACTATGAAGTATTTATATGTATGTATGCGATAATATGTGTGTAAGTGTGTGTTTTGTTAGACATAATTAAAATTCAATTCCGTTAATTTTATCCCAGCGGAATGGTGACACAGCCGGGAATCAAACCCGGACATTACT
>JAOPUG010000181.1:4028212-4038303 GCA_027564375.1 Micropterix facetella
AAATGTATTTTTGTTCGGATTAAAGTTTATTAGTATTTCGTAGTTTTAAGTATTTCTTAAGGTCAATATTACTAAAATCATTTTTAAAAAAACTACATCAAAACAATCTACTGAATATTTCTGAAAACATTCAGAATGCTTTTTTTTTTACAAAAAGTGTGGGCATATAAAGCCAAAACTAGTGATTATTTACATGCTGTCCTAGGTAATTGTCAGCATGGTTGTAAGAAAGAGATCTTACCAAAATCATTCTCTTCGTAATGACAAAAATTGTAATTTAGCAGAAATATTCAAAATTTCACTATTTTACACAATAAGTTACATTTCTTATGATGTGATGGCTGAATTTACTTTATTATTTACGTAAGTACGAAATACCATAATTCGATGTCTCTTAAATGTCAATTAAAAAATAAGCATAATTTAGGAGTTTAATGGTTTTATGATGCGCAAATTAGTACAAAAATTCAATGTACCTATTTTAATATGACCACCCACTGTAGATAGAGGTTCCACTGTATACTATGCTATGTTCAGCGAGTCCATGATATACCAGTGATTGCTTTCTTTTTTTAATAGTCCGGATAAAAGACAAAATGCTACATAAGTATACTTTTAGAAAAGGTTATTCGATAAGTCCTTGTTAGGAGGGTGAAGACCTTGTTACTATAGATAAAATGACTGTTTTCACGGATGGTTCAAAGACAAACAAAGAGACTGATGTTGGGGTAAACTCGCAATCCCTTGGATTAAATATCAAAAGATGCATGGGGTCCAACTCTATGATTTTCGAAACGGAAACTGTAGGTATAATAATGGCTGCTAAAGAAAAATAAAAAAGAAAATTAAAGGAAAAGAACATACATATATACACAGACAACAGATCGATGCATCGAGAGCTACTACAGGCGGATGTTTAAATTAATTAAATAATAGCACAAAGCACTAGCATATCACATGAAAACAGAGTATATCTCAAATGAGTGAGGAGCACAGTGGAGCATTAGTCAAATATTGACAAATAAACTCCACCACAAACAAGGCCTACACAAGAGACAAAAAGTGCAACATCGTCTTTTCGGATAATAAACAAGACCGTGTACCTCGGAAAGATCTTAAAAGAAGCATTGATACCATGGGCAAATAAACAATTCACAGCCAGGACATGGACATTCCAGCAGGAGTAACACCCAAATCTATAGTCGATGCTTAAGCATTCGCTCGTGCTTGAGCAATGCCTGAGTAACTGTTTTCATTCTATAGTAGATTTGGCAATGCGCAGCGGCTCAAGCCAAGTAGAGCATGGGCGATGTTTGAGCAATGCTTGGAAACATCAAACACGGCACTCACTCGGTTCTCGTTCGTCGCGTTTACTGTGTGTTTTTGCATATTTTCTTGCCTTCTGCTGTGTTTTCATCGACCTTTCGCCTTTGATTCTTAAATTTGATTTGTTTTGCTATTGGATTGGAAATATTTAAGGACACTTTAACAACTTGGCCTGATTTGACAACCATTTGTATTTCTGTCCTAACCTCTCCGTGCATTTGCATTTGTACTTCAAAATGAGCGATTTTTTAGCTACATTTAATGAAATTCAGCGGATAAAGGTCAGGACGAGTTGTCAAAATGTCCGGAAACACAATAAATCCAACAGCAAAACAAATCGTAGTCCGGGAATCAAAAGTGAGAGTTCAATAAAGCAGTGAAAATGAAGAATATACAGAAAACAACAGCAAACAGAGCAAACACCGATCGAAACGCCAAACAACAAACAAAAAGGCAGGTCGCAGCCTTTTTTTTTAAATGGCAGGCAATGAGTTAAAATGCGGAATTTAGCTAATATTTCGAAAGAAATGACAATAACAAAAACAAGGAGAATACAGCAAAAGCATTTTTATATGAAACATGAAAGTTTAGCAATTAATGTAGGTGCATTCTATGAAAGAGAAATTGTATTGCCAGATGAAATGTAGAGAATCCCCACTGCTTAAGCATTGCTTGGGGAAGTCAAACATCTATAGAATGCAATCGATACTTAAGCAGTAGCTAGTGCTTAAGCAATGCTTGGCTAAGCAATGCTCAAGCACTCGACTATAGATTCGAGTGTAAGCGCCTTTCCATAAGCCCTTTCGAGGTTTATTTCGGCGCAACAGTGGCTCCCATATTCACGACTATATTTTCATATTTGGAGAATTTTGGAAGCTAGGGCATCCACTAAAAAAACTATAGTTTGGATACGCTTAAAGCGTGTTTTTTGCCGAAAATGGCAGCGAATCCAGTTTGTGCAGCGTGTGATTGGCAGACTTAACTCCATCATTAAAGCCTAATGTGGTTTCATCGAATAATGAATTCATTTAGCCCAGCTCAGTTTTTTAAAATAATGTAAATTTGCAATATTATCTTAAATTTTCAAATAAAATTATCAAAAATTGATAGAAATTCAGTTTTTTATCCTTAGTGACACCTGGTCACTCATATCAGGTATATAGATAATTTAAGTAAACGGTAACAAATGCAGACATTGCTTGTATAATAGTGGGCTATTCGAAAAGAATATTCACTGCATCTAAAATAACTTACACATATTTTCCTTTTTTAAGTAATGACAAAACAAGAAACTGCATATTTCATCGCCATGTCAATACCGAATTATATATGAGGCGTTAAAAAAACAATTACTTTTGAAATAGCGTGCCAACCGGAAGAGTAGGCACGCTGCGGCTACTAAGCGCATGTAGCGGCAGGTCAAGACAAGAAACTGCCATTTGCCGTGTTTCAGCTCTGACTGTTAGTTGGCGAGCTACAACCGCTGAAGTGAGTATGTGACAATGAAATAGCTTGAAGAACAACTTGTGAGCATGTGAATTTTTGTAACAAAAGGAAAAACTTTCACATACACTTATTGGGTAAAAGATCTCATTGTCCAAAAAAACCATGTATGAGTCAGTCAAATATTTCGGTTGAGTTTTTGATTTTTCATCAGGAATTTGTACCACGTGGTCACATGGTAAACAGGGAAGTCTACCAGGGAATTCCAGCGCGTTTGAGGGATGCTGTGCACAAGAGGCCTAAATTGTGAGAAAACCAGACTTGGATGTTGCATCATGACAATGCTCCGGATCACGTGTCACTACTTGTTCGCAGCTATATAGTAAAACATCATACTCCCGCTGTGCCCCATCCACCTTATTCTCCAGACCTAGCCCCAGCAGACTTTTTCCTGTTTCCCAAACTACAACCCAGTTGAAAGGACGTCGTTTCCAAACCATAGAAGAGATTCAGAACAATGCGACAAGAGATCTGTGCCATCCCAGAAAGTACATTCTAGAATGCTTTCTAAAAATTGAAGAAACGATGGGAAAAATGTATCGCAAGTAGAGGGGGCTACTTTGAGAGTGGCAGTGTTTAAAATGTACAATAAGCAATAAATGTTTCAGCAAAAGTTCAGTTTCTTTTTGAACACACCATAAATGCCTAATAAACATTTGTAGTTTTGTCCAACCGGATAGCGTTCACTAGATCATCAGTAGAATGTTCATGTTATCAGATATTGGAATATGACGATATGGACAGTTGACAAAGAAATCGTCGTTTTATATGCTTTTCACATACTTGACCGAAGTTGGCAAAATTAGCTTCTGACCAATATTGTGACGTTTCTTACTAATTAGGACGCTGGTATATAGACATAAATCATCATTTTTATTTTTTAACTGTAAGATAGGTACATTTTGTATTTTTTTCATTTTATTGCATGCTCTCTTACTTGCTGATGTCTGCAAATAGATAACACATTGTGGTTGTTGTTCACAATATATCTTAAAAAACCACACCTGAGACCTGCGATGGACATTTGCAGACTTGTTTCTGTTTTGGCGACCCCAAACGTGTGTACTGCTACTATAGACAGGTAGATCTGGTAAATATATATGAAATTGTTTTTATTTCCTTTAAAAAATATTTACCATTGAGGATAAACCGATGTTTTCTTTTGATTGGAGCAACTCTCAATCTGCGAACCCCCCTCTTAAATGGATTTTACCGTATAACGCTTTTGTAGCATGCATGTACATGCACCTCGGTGTGCGGTTAAACCATGTTAGTCACTAGTATTAGTACCCACATTCGAAAAGCTCCAAATGTATACAAAGACAGACATTGGATGCCGGACCAATGGAACTAAACTGCTTAAATTATCCGCTTAATCGATAAATAGAAAAATACACAAACATAGGTGGTCCGAAAAGAATGATTTCTATTTTAACAATATCTAATAAAAAAATCAATTCAGTCAATCGATGAAAAGTGCTTAATTATCGAGAAAAACATAAATTATATTTGGTTAAAATTAAAATAAAAAATAGATATATAATAATTTAAGTAAAAATGGAATGTAAAACTATGTAGTTCGGAAGACAGAATAGTGGGATTATACGGAATATTCAAACTGAGTTTATAAATTATTTAAGTATTTAAAAACAACTTAGTTATTTGTTTTTAGTGCAGTATCTAGCCTTATTGATTTCCAACAAGCCTTAGAACACAATTCTCATAATGATACTTAACCCTTGGAAAAGCTCTTATGTGTGCAAATTAATGTGACTGCAATAATTTTCAAAAATGTATTTATTTGCCATTACAACTATATATAATATGAAGTAAAATAGACATATTAATGATTTTTTAAAAGGATGTTCTCAAAATTAGATTCAATAACTTTCTGGAGGTTTTGGGCATGGAATTAACGAGATTCCTGTGGATTTGAATGATTTATAGATCTGGAAATCTTGCCTGAATTAGCCTATCAAGGCCTAGACTTAATAATATCCCATAAATTGTCAATGGAATACATTTCCGGATAAGTCCGGTGAGATTCCTTGCCATTCCAGCCACATGACCTATTTATTTTGAAATGAATCCTTCATTAACTAAGATTATAGCATTGGGTTAAATTTTGTTGAAAGATTGCTTTATCATTTCATTTTTGAAGTTTCAAGGAAAATTTTGTTCGACTAAACCCTTCATGACTATCCCTTTTTGTAATTCCTTTGTATCAGTAAGCAATACAAATAAAAATCAAATAAAAATATCATTGACACTTGAAAATCTGATCAAAATGATATATCGATCTTTCAGCTAGATTTAGCCCCACGATATTAAAGAATTACTTCAAAAAAGGAACTTATATGACTCTAATTGCAAGGAAATTAACCAGACATCTTGAAATATATCCCATTGACAAGTTAAGTGTAGGCTTTATAGGCAGAAACAAAGATGATAGAGGTAGAAATATGGGTATGATTTTCACACATAAATCATTAAAAAATGTAAGAATCTCATGGATTCTATATCCAAACAATCCAAAGTAAATCGAGCTAATGTAGAATATTTTACTTATTAAAATAATCAATAGGCCATCTTAATAATTACATGTGTTCATACACAAACATATGTATGAACACATGTAATTATTAAGATGGCACGCATATGCAAGCACGCATACGCAAGCACACATACACAAGCACGCAAACAAGCACATAAATGCACATGCATACGCAAGCACACATATGCAAGCACGCATACACAAGCACGCATACACAAGCTCGCATACACAAGCACACATACGCAAGCACACTACTAAAATTACACTCCAACATTTCTCGATCACCAAGATAAGTTTTATTTTGAAATCTTATGATTCGATACTCATTAAACAATGGCCATAACAGTTGTTTTAGATACTAAAGTTGTTTTAAAATAATCAGTTTGAATACTTCGTAAAATCAACCCCTTTAAGAAATAGGTAGAACTTAAAAGTTACTTAGATGTAGTTGAATTATGTACACAAAGAAATTCTTAAAAAATATTTTTTTAAATAAATAAAACACTACACTTACCTAAATATCAAGAACTCATCACATGAAAATATCTACTAATGTCTGAGGAGCATATCGAAAGATCTTAAAGGGATCTCAATGGAAGGAAAATGGGGTCACTGGATTCACCAATCGGACTACTATATAAACTCGCGGTTATTTGTCATTTTATAGAAAGAAAAAAAGATCTTATTGCATGGAATTAGTAGATGGATCTTTAGATGCCTGTGAAATATGTACTGCGCCACTGCAAAACCCTGGTGTTTATAAAATCGAGTGTAGCTATTGGCTGTCTCAAGACAGACGAAACGTACCATTCTGACAAATCAGCAATCTGCAAGCACACATTGGACAGTGAAATGAACCATTAGTTAAAATCAAAATCCAATTGTGCTCTCAAAAGAAAAATTCTATTACCTGTGCATGATCAGAGAAGCAATCGAAATCAGAAGAACCAGGGATATGTGCTTCAAAAATCGTATAAAGACCCGTTTCTCTTCTGACTATGATGATGAACGACGAAGGAATAAAAGTTCTCAAAAGGACAGTCCGTAGGCGGTTCGCCGAAGATAACCTGATCGGTCGTCGGCGTATCAAAAAACCACGCCTCGCCGAGAGGCTATGAAGATGAAGCAAGTGCAATGGGCCAGACAACACTGAAATATTTCTATTGAAGACTGGAGTCGAGTAAGTACAATTTTTTGTGATTATTGTCCTATTTTACGGGTATGCTTCTCTGACGAATCAATGTTTCAGATTTTAGTCGACAAAAGTACATTCGTCCGACGACGCCCTGGGGAGTAGTTCCATCCAGACTGCATTGTGGACTGGGTTAAACACCAGGTTAGTGTCACGGTGTCGTCTGCGATCTCAGCGATGCATGAGGCATCTATACACCAATAAAAGCGGGTACTAGAAACTCAGCTACTGCCACAGCGAGAAGAATGGTTCCCTGGTGATGAAGAGTGCATTTTATGAACGATTCAGCCTCTTACCATACAGCTAGGAGTGTCATTGCATTCTCAGCTGAAAAAACATTACTGTTTTGCCCTGGCCAGGGAACTCACTAGACATGAACCCCATAGAGAACGCTCACCGAACGGGCGATCGCCAAGCAAGTCATCAACGCCAAGCGCCAGTTGATTGAAACTCTCTTCAAAAAATGGTATCACAATACCGAAATCCCAACAAAATGCAAGAGTCTGTATAGAGCATGCTCCGACGCATAGAAGCTATAATTGCAGCAACGGATGATATCACTAAACATTGAGATTTATCTTATAAGATCTCTATTAATTCACATGTTACTTTTAGGAAAAAAGTACATAGTTTTGCACAAGAAACTTGTTGTTTTTATGATCTCAATAACACAATCAATTATTTATTTGAAAAAAATAATTTGAACTGGAAAACACCAAAATTTAACTGTTGTCCCTAATAAATTTGTCACCAACTGTACATTTGTAGAAGTAATCATAATGCTAATTCTAAAGGTTTTTGAAACATCTGCTCCACCGCCTGGCTGACTTCAATCTCGGGGACTTACAGTATGTTCATCAGGACACCTTGAGTAATAGCTATACCGATTTTTAAAAGTACGTGAATTATTTGAGCTGATTTGTCTAATTTTATCGGGCTTATAAGGAATATCCACACTTTAAGATTGTCAATGCTGAAGGTGAACCCGCCATCTAATGACGTTATAACGATCGTTGTCGTCATTTCAACCTGAGATAATTCACAAAGATTTTGTTTATGTAATACTTACAGATCTGATTACGCCTCTCCCCAGCAGAGTTCTACCTCAAACAGCGAGGGCTTATCAGTTTTGGTAAGACTACTTCCACTACGGACCAGTGACATCCTTTACTCGGAAGGCCACCGGAGATTCGGTGGTAATCGGGTCGTTTCTAAGGGTTGCAGCTTGAAGTCTTTTACACGAGCCTCTGCCTAGTACGAGCAATTACAGACCATTGCCCCATTTTAAAGGCAGATGCCACCAGATCAACATACCCTGCTTCTTAGAAAAAGTACATTTCCAGACTCCTCCGGTAATCAGCGAAATAAACAACTGCTTTGCAGAGCACTCTTCAGGGCTTGTCCAATTTTAATATCCGTAATTTCATCAAAATCGTGTAAAAACATGAACTTCAGAGACTAAATACCTTTTAAAAAAACTGATTTTCACTACTAAAGTGCGAGGCGAGGCTGGAAAGTTCGATATAAGGAAATGGAGTAATTTAACTATTATTATTCAATACAACCACCTTGAACTTCAACACACTTACTACGTCTTTGCTGCAACAATTTTAAACCATTTAAAAATATGTTCAGTCTTTGTCTTCAAAAAGGCCTCCACCCTTGTCCTCATTTTGGCTTCACGCTCAAATTGCCTCCCTCACAGAGAAGTCTTCAAGTTATTGAACAAGAGGGGGATGTTTGGACTGTAGGCAGGTTGGTTCAGCTCCTCGAATCCAGCTTCCCTCACAGCAGCCTTTGAAGCGTTGTAAGAACAAAATCTACTCACTAGTTTGTTTTACCTTATCTCCTAGAGTTTTAACCTCACCTGCGCCACCGATTGTGCATAATAATCTGCATTCTTTGCAGTCAATTTCTGAAGAAAGTCCATTGGCGCTATCAGTCGTAATCCCAGAATATGGTCTCCATTAGCTTCATAGACGTCTTTTGCTGCCCGAACTTCCTCGGAGCTTTCTCTCCCTTGGCTACCCGCTACATAGTTTGTTGCTATTGATTGTATTATAAGTTGAGCAAGAGCCACGTAAATAGGTTTCACCAAATCGACAATCTCTTGCGGCGCTGATTTTCCACTTTTAGATAAAAAATTAATCGCTGCTCGGTACTCAAATTTACACTCGTGCAAAGAAATGCCCAACGTGTTGTATCCAGTAAGCTACTGAACGCGAATTAGGAAGATGAGATAGACGGGCAAGATTGCACATGCGCTCCCTTCAAAGACACCCGGTTTTTATGACAACTATCGGAGCTTTTCAGCCTCACCTCGTATGTAATTGGGAGATAGATATTTAGTAGTACAAATGATCTAAAGTTATTTTTTTTATTCTGGACTTATAGATTTCAGAGAAATTGTCAAAGCATTATTGTAAGAGACGATGGTCGATTCGGGTATCTTTAATTCCTCAGGCGAGCTAGTTGTGGGATTTATAGGGTGGATAGGACAACACAATTGCCTTAAAAGTAGGACTAAGTGCAGGTAGTGGGATTACAGTTTTCGATATGCCCTTTCAAACAAAGAAGCATTCAGCTATCGTGCCATGCCATAATCACATCGTAAAATTAAATATGCACACAAAAAAAACGTGGCTTATTCCAAAATGCCCTTACACATAATGTATGGATCGGCAGAAATAATATTTTAGTAATGGTATTATGGAATAATCCACATTGTATATAGAATATCCAGATGAGACAAAGGTGTATCGTAAGCCATTGACTTCTGTGTGCAAGAGTATTTCGAAGTAGATGCCGGCAGTACTTTTAGGTGGGACAGTTGGGTTTTGGTGATATTGGTGTACACTTTTTTGCATAAAAGCACTGCCTACCCAGTTTCAAAACCTTGCTGCAATATTGTGTAGCTACAATGCGCAACGGACTACGTCGAACAATTCAATTACGCGCTGCGCGTTTCGGGCCCATTTTTAGACCTGAGCCACTATTAAGTGAGAGGTTAACACTGAAACACTGGGACTCGCGAATTTGAATTTTTCATTCGTTGCGCGTTGTAAGGGGTGGGTTTTGTTTGTTTATTAGTGATAAAATATAGATAAAGTCCCAAGTAAATTAAATACAAACGGAGCTGCCATAGAATCATAATACTATAGTTAAACTTTATAGGGTGAGCTGTGGATTCCGGACTAATGACCATCTGTGGTAGGTTTAGGAAAGCTGTCTTGCCAGGTGTGAGCGTACACCTTACTGTACAGGAAATTTTGGCATGGCGTGACGTTTACCGGTGCGGAGGGGGACGGGCGCCTTAGGTGGTTTACAACTAACCCATTGAATATAATATTTTATAGCCATGACTTTTATCATGATATTTACGTTTTTAATAATTAAGTTTTTAGCATTTAATTTTGCCTATCTACTGGAGTAGTCATTGTATTGTACGAGGGCGGTTTGATAAGTCAGTGACTTTTTGAATTTCCCGCGCAGTTACTTCAAATGCAACAGTGCTGC
>JAOPUG010000181.1:4888682-4899741 GCA_027564375.1 Micropterix facetella
ACGAACTTTATAATCAATATTTTAAAACATTCATATAAAACGGCCCGTCGAGCGTTGGCTGTTCACGCTCGAACAGCCAACACCCGAACAGCCAACGCCCTATAAACAGCACCGTCGAGCGTTGGCAACTATGTATTCTTTAATATAAATTTAAATTCTATTAGTCAAATGATTCATGTCACTCCGCAATCTTGAAAAATTGCCGATTATGCGTGATTATAGACTGAATGCTCTTAACTAAAAAGACACATTTACATTCGCTAAGAAGTTTCGTCGTTGACATCACTCAATTCTGTCAGGATACAAGACTGCACAGCCGACAGGTGGGCGATACACATAAATGTATGGAGGGCTGGCAATACAAATTACGTTTAGTACCACGGGGGTCAAAATATTTTTAAAATGAAGAATTAAATAGTAAATACTCCCAACCTGGTCCATGTTAAATATTTTGCACTGTATCTAATACCTTAAATGCCACACTCCCCAGAAGTGCAATAATAGTATTATGATAGGCCTGACTCCAGTCGGTGTATACCATGGGAGATCCTTTTGTATTTATCTCAATGTGGCCATGAGGATTGCTAGTGGTAGGGATAGCTTCGATGAACATTTCTTCAACAGAATAGGATGTATCCTGCAGGATTTATATCAGATGTGCCCTTTTTTATTTTAACAGCAGAGCTAATAATGTCATAAGTTGTAAAAAGGCAACAGTTACACACTGTGAAACTATCAATGTACCTTTCATGCTTACCGTCAGTGTTTTCCGGCGCATCAGCCTTAGCGTTATCTTCATTATTCTTCTTCGTAGACTCTTCGTCGCTGCCCCAAAGGTCATACTTAGAAAGATCCCCTTCCTCTCCGCTTTCTTCATCTTCTTCGTCTTCGTTGGCCTTTCCTGGCTCCGCCGTTGATGGCTGAAAATGAAAATAACTTTAATATACGATAAATTGCAAACAGATAAATCTAACAGGACAAACATACAGTGGACATCCGGATGATAAAGAATCTTGCCATTTAAGAATAGCTTTAAAACGGCCTAAGACGAAATCATGATTCCATTAAATTGAGGGTAAATGTCAAGTAGGTAAAAAAATTTCGCATTAAAATTATGTGTAAAAACTTGCAACTCTATCTATCCATCACGTTCCGAACTCTCTCTGTTGGCGGTCGAAGATGACAAAAACAGCGCCACTTATTAATTAGTGATGTAAATACACATGCAACCATGATCTGGCTCGAAGGACCACCATCCTTTCTTTGATCCGACTGAATTCAAGAGCCATCAATATTCCAACATTGTGCCTATATTAGTTTTATATAAGTATTCATTAATTCATTGTCTAACTATATTGCTTTCATTAATATATTACATAAAGCAACATCAATTTCAAAACAGAAATTGATGTCTATAAATGAAGCTACTTATTGATTATATTGATTTATTTTTGACATGTTTAGATACTATTACAGTGGAACCTCTCATAACGAGCACCTCTCATAACGAATAATTCACATAACAAGTAAAACAAATTGTAAAAAAGTGGTGACTTTGGGTGAAAACTTTGAATGGTTGGTTGCTCTAGGCACTGGTCGGTCTGCCGGCTGCTGTCTCAACAACTAATACCCGAAGGAGTTACTGATACCCGGAGGGGTTTAGAAGCGTATGCTTCTTAAGAAAGCGGGGGTAAGTAGGTACCTCAAGCTATCTATCCTTAGAAACGATTCAATGGCCATCCGATCTCAGGTAGCGAACCGAGCAAAGGACGCCTCGGATCCGCGATAATTCCAGTTAGGAATTGCCGCTGCTTGAGGTAGAAGACCGCGCAAGCAACTTCGAACCTGGAAACAGACGGGGGATCGGAGAAATCTGATCGCATCTGGTAGTAAGGGAGCGATAGATAGCCACACTGGGCTTGAAAATTCCAGTGCCTCGCATAGAAGTTGGTCTCTTACGGGCTGAGGTGGAGCGTGATACGTGGATTTGTCTTCGTCCATCAAGTCTCTGTTTTTCACTTTGGGGTGATATAGCGATAGATTTCGTTGAAACGCTCTGGGGGGTCGACGGGTTCGCCCGTAGTGAGGACCATTATAACCTGGGTATTTGCCAATTGAGCAACATGGCCAGTAAACCGACCAGTGTAATAACCGCCCAGGTCGTCCAAAATATTCCCCTAGATACGCACTTCGGCTTCCCCAGGTTATGTCCCTCTTATAGGAGTTGAACCGTGAGTTAGGCTGACCAAAGTTAACATAATATATGCGGCTATCTGGCCCAAGCTGCATGGAACCGTTAAGACCCGGTCAGAAGATACAGTGGAATTCAGGGAAATGAGGAAGCAAAAGTACTCGGAGGAAACAATTAGACCTGAAACTATACTGCCGCTGGCAGGATACACGAGAACGGCTCTGCGCAAAAGGAACGCGGAAGGCTGACGGACAGATGGAGAACACCAAAATGCAGACAGGCAAAGAGAGCTATTGTAAAAGCCAACCTCCGTCTGATGAGGTATTGCTTCGGCCTCTCCGTGAATAGTAGTGGGTATTGTAAGCTCAATAAATACCTACATATTCGACGTTCCCAGTGGCATAGAAGTTAGGTCGTCTGATCTAACACTGTCAGGTTCCGGGTTCGATTCCCGGCTGGGTTCGTCGACTGAATGCAATAACAACACACACTGAGACACATGTTAAATGCACGCAGACATATAAGCACTTCACAGTAAGGTTGGCTGTAAGAGATTGTCGTATGATAATAAATAAATAATTCTTTATACCCCTTGCGGTAACGGCCCACCTTAATATCTAATGACAATTATCATACAGGCAACCGGCTTTTATAACATCAAGTGGGAGCACTCAGGCGGTCACCCATCCAAGTACTGACCACGCCCTTACTGCTTACCTTCAGGAAACCAATGTTTCAACGCCGCCTTCGACGTTACCCGCCCATTGTGAAATTACACAATAAAAAGTGGCAACAACTGGGCATTGTCGATAAGGCAACTGACTGCGGCTGCGGAATGGAGGAGGAAACAGTGGAGAATGTGATCTATGCCTGCCCAATATTATTCACTAAAAGAGAGAGGAACATAGAAATTACTCGGTAGATATCGTGGAAATATGCGAGATGTTATCTTTGTGGATTCTGCAAATAGTACCTGGTATGAGCTGGCTGCAGGAACTTTATGCCGACTTTCTTAATAAAAGGAAAAGTAACGATTTACATCGATAAGTTTGGTCCATCCCATGATTGGTAAACCCTGATGTATCCAAATGGCTTAAAACCTTTTCCAATAAGTTTCTCTCATCATCACGATTCCAAGAATACTCATATATGCTAAGTTTGCTCTAGCTATTGGGCAGATCCTCCTCCAGGCCAAGTAAACTAGAATACAGCAGCACCAAAAATGGCTTAAAACTTATTCTAATAGGTTTCTCTTGTCACCATGATTCTAAAAATACCAATATATGCTATGCTTGTTCTACCTATTGCTCAGATACTCCTCCAGGCCAAGTAAACCAGGATGCATCTGCAGCAGTACCTGCGGGGCTCGGATCGAATTTGCTGCCTCCTGGTGGTGCTTAGGTTCACTCAGGGAGGCTGCATACCAAATTTGGTTAAGATCAGACCACGTGAAGTCTACGGACATACGGACAAACAAACAAATGCACAAACGCACAGAACGCATCAGACTATATGGCCCGTCTTATGTAATACTACAGACGGGCCTAGTTTGCAGTCTTAAGACAATTTGACACAATCATGTCATGAGCAAGGCCTGTGACAATGCAAGCGAGACCAAATATATCGTATCTAAAAATATGCTCTTTAATACTGGCGAATACGTATATGGATGAAAATTATATGTCTCTTTCTATACTAGAAACAATAGACTTATGTTGACAAAAGATCAAAATCGGTAATTTGCCATATTTTTACATTTCTGCGATGGAAGAATCACGGTGCTATTATTACTTGGTAGACTTTTTCAAAATTATATCGTACCTTTTTCTTTCCTTTCCGAGCTGGTCTCGACGGATTGGCAGAGTTTTGGCTTTGCGTCATCGATTTCAGACGATTTAATATAACCGGTTTCGGTAGAGCAAAACTTCTAAAACACCCTATGGGGCCGGGTGATTTGTCCATTTTGCTGGGACTTTCCGGAGGAGTGGCAGGTCCCGGATCAAAAATATCATCGAGAAATGGGATGTTTTTTTTCGCCGGACTACTAACTGGGGTCTTCGCCGATTTTGGAGTCGTAACTGCGGCCGGTTTTGGCGTTGTAGTCGGGGACGGTTTTGGTGTAACTGGGTTTGAGGTCGCAACAGGCGTTGGTTTCGGGCTTGTTACCGGAGCCAATTTTGAGCCAATAGCCGCTTTCAAAGTGGTAACCGGTTTTGGGGGTGTCACCAGTTTTGGAGTTATAGCCGGTTTCGGTGTTGTAACTGGATTTGGCGTTGTAACAGGTTTTGGAATCACAAGGTCTTGAATATTCGTGAGCGCTCTTATAAGTTCTTCTGTGTTTATCCCGGACATATTAAAATTAGTTACGAGCGATGTGATTTTTGTGAGATCGATCATATGTTCTGGCGGTTTTGGTTCGGGTTGCGCTTCGGGTGGAGGCGTTTCGGGTTTCGTTATAACAGGCGGTGGTGGTACAGGAATATTCAGCAGCGTTTCCATTTCCGTTTCTGTTTCCTTATACAACGCATCATCTTCATCATCCCAATCTCCATCTGCGTCCATATCTGCCAGATCTGGTTCCGGTTGCAGTCCAGGTTCTGGATCTAGTTCTGGCTCAAGTTCTGCTTCTGGTTCCTGTTCTGCGTCTACCTGTGGTTCTGAAATAGGGGAAACAGGGGGTCCGTTTTCTATCTGCGACTTGACCTCCGGCCATAATTTTCCGCTTAGGCCGCTCTTCAAGACATTGTCTTTGAAGAGTTTGTAGTTGCTGATTTCCGTACGGTCTATTTTCGTCGGGACGTATTCGTAATGCGTCGGGATCGGCGGTTCAGGTGCTTCAAAGAAATTGTCGCTCGCAAAATCCTCAACGTTTTCTCCCGTCGCCGGTATTACCGAGTATGTGTCCGAATCGGAGTTTATGTCTTCGAGCGACTGGCAGTCATTTTCAGGTAAATTGGGGTTCTTTGCCATTTCGGTGTCTTCAGCCATTTCTGAATTTTCGGGGATTTCGACATTTTTTTGAGTTTCATCGATTTCGGGGATTTCGACATTTTCAGGAATTTCAACGTTTTCAGAGATCTCGATGTTTTCAGGGACAGGCGTGGGGGATCGCGGCGCGATCGGCACGGATTTAGCAGAGGTGTTTGAGCGCTGCGGCGACGCAGGGTGGTCATCATTCTCATCGTCGGAATCTGTAACGGGATAAACGGAATTCTCCGACGATTTCACCGGAGATTTCTGCTCGAAGCGCGACACGAATTTCTCCGTGATCGATTTGCGCAATTTCTTATAGTTATCGTCGGTGGGCTCTTCGAAGTAGCGCTTTCGTCCACGTATCCCAGAGAGAACCGTCGGTGCAGTCGATAGGTGCGTTTCGTTCAAACAACCAACTGTGAGGAGTTTCTGTCGCCAAGCATAGACAGTTTTGAAATCGGGCGCCGGTTTATCGTATATTGCTTGAAACTGTTCGGTGCTTATCGTGCAGTTGTTGTAGACAATTGCGAGAGCGGCCGCTCGCACGCGCTCCTCTAAAGTATACGTCACTTCGAAATCATCGATTGGAGTAACCCCCTTAAATTTGTAACGAACTTGGTTTGCGTCATTATCCTTATCCGTCGATGTGGATGTTTTGGATTTGTAATGATGGTCGTTTGCATCGTCATCCTTGTCTGTTGACGTTGATATTTTTCGATTGTCCTTTTTCGATTTGTAACAAGGATCATCAACGCCTTCGTCTTTATCCGTTAATGATTTGTAATGAGGACGATGCAAATCTTCATCCTTATCCGTTATTTTATATTTATTATGAAGGCGATACGAATCTCCACCCTTATCTGTTGATATTTTGGATTTGTAACGAACATCGTTTGGATCGTCGTCCTTACTTGACTTGTAACAAGTATCGTCTGCGCCTTCATCCTTATCCGTTAATGACTTGTGACAAGGGCGCTGCAAATCTTCATCCTTATCCGATGATATTTTAGATTTATTATGTAGGTGACTTGAATTTCCATCCCTATCCATTGATATTTTCGATATGCTGTGAACGTCATTTGCATCGTTGTTCTTATTTAATTTGTAACAAGGATCGTCTGTGCCTTCATCCTTATCCGATGATTTGTAAGAAGGTCGATGCAAAACTTCATCCTTATCCGATGATTTATAACAAGGTCGATGCAAAACTTCAGCCTTATCCGATGATTTATAAGAAGGTTGATGCAAAACTTCATCCTTATCCGATGATTTATAAGAAGGTCGATGCAAAACTTCATCCTTATCCGATGATTTATAAGAAGGTCGATGCAAAACTTCATCCTTATCCGATGATTTATTAGATTTATAACGAAGGCGACACGAATCTCCATCCTTATCCATTGATATCCGTTTGGATTTGTAACGAACGTCGCTTGCATCGTCATCCTTACTGGATTTGTAACAAAGATCTTCTGCACCTTCGTCCTTATCCGTTAACGACTTGTGACAAGAGCGCTGCGAATCATCATCCTTGTCCATTGATATTTTAGATTTATAACGAGGATGACACGAATCTCTGTTTGATATGTAACGAACATCGTTTGTATCGCCATTCTTTTTTGTTTTGTAACAAGGGTCTTCTACGCCTTCATCTGCACAGTCGTCTGCACCTTCATCTGCGCATTTGTCTACAGCTTTGTCCTTATCCGTTAGCGGTTTATAGGGAATGGTATGTACATCAATGTTCTTGTCCACCACCATATTAGATTTGTAACGTTGAACGTACGCATCTTTGTCCTTATCTGTTAATGATTTGTAACGAAGGCGATGCAAATCTTCATCTTTATTCGATATTTTAGATTTATAACGAAAGCGATACGTATCTTCGTCTTTATCTGTTGATATTTTGGATTTATAACGCAGGTCGTTGGCATCGTCCTCCTTGTCTTTCGACGTTTTTGATTTGTAACAAGGATCGTCTGCGCCTTCATCCTTATTCATTAATGACTTGTAATGAGGAGCATGCAAATCTTCATCTTTATCTGTTAATATTTTGGATTTATGAAGAAGGACATCTTCCTTATTATTTATTGATATTTTGCGTTTAAAACGTTGGTGATATAAATCTTCATTCATATCCGTTGATAATTTTGGTGTGTAACGAAGACCATGCGTGTCTTCGTCCATATTCGATTTGTAACAAGGGTCATCTACATCCTCGTCTGCGCATTCGATTAACTCTTTGTCCTTATTCGTTAACATTTGAGGTTTATGACGAAGGCGACGTGAATCTTCCTCTATTTCTGTTATATTTTGAGATTTGTATCGAAGGTCATCTACATCCTTATCTGTCGATATTAGGTAACGAATGACTGGATCCTCTTTATCAGCAGATATTTTGGGTTTATGACGAAGGCGAAGCAAATCTTCATCCTTATCAGATGATATTTTCGACTTCTGACGAAGAGTGCGCAGATCTCCCTCTTTATCTGCTACTATTTTGGATTTGTAACGAAGGCGATGAGCATCTTCGTCCTCATTGTATCGGAGGTTGTGCAGCTCTTCATACTTATCAGTCGCTATTTTAGATTTGTACCCAAAACCGTTTGGATCTTTATCCTTATCTGATATTTTGGATTTATTATGAAGAATATACATGTCTTTATCGTTATCTGTCAGTATTTTGTGATGGTTACGATGGATATATGTATCTTCATCGTTATCCGTCACTATGTGAGGTTTATAACGATGGCGATGCATATCTTCATCCCTTTGCATGGCTATTTTAGGTTTATAACGAAGGCTGTGCGCTATATCTGTCGATATTTTAGGTTTGTTACGAAGGATATACACTTCTTCATCCTTTTCCATCAATATTTTAGGTTTATAACGATGGCCGTATGCATTCTCACATATATCCGTTGATATTTTCGGATTGTTCCGAAGGATATATGCATCTTCATCCAATATCTTAGGTTTGTTACGAAGGATATACACTTCTTCATCCTTTTCCCTCAATATTTTAGGTTTAAAACGAATGCCATGCGCATTCTCGCCCGTATCCATTGCTATTTCAGGATTGTTAGGAAGAGTATATGCATTTTTTGATATTTTGTAATGTCGAAGATTCGGCATGTCGTCAACATTATCCATAGACATTCTAGATTTGTAACGATAGTCGTCCTTGTCCGTGGCGGTGTCTGTTTTCCGGTGCAACGGGATGACCTTTCTCTTAGTTGCCTTGGGGTATTGGCAGACGCTTCCATCGCTCGCCCATCCGGATATATTGGGTCCGCTCCGGGTGTTCTTGCCGGTGCTGGTTTTCGAGGAAGTCTGCGGTGGCGGCGCTGTGACTTTGGCCGAGCAGGGAACGCCAACCTGTGGGTGGCAAAATTATCTCCGCTTTAGATCTTCTTTCGCATCTGTCAATATGTCTTCTGTCAACAAGGCAACTAAGAGATTCCGGTCGGGAAGATGCTGAAAGCTAATGCAATTCGGACACTATTTAAAATATTAGTTTTTGGTTTTAAATTGAAAGATGGTTATTTATTTCATCAACAATGCATTATAATACACAGCAGTAAAAATTGACTAGGGAGTTGGCAGATGCAAAAAGATAAGATTGACGGAGGACGCACTCAATTTAAAAAAAAATTAAATTCATTATGTTCAGTCACGTTAGTCTCTAGAAAAATATACCAATAAAATAAGCCATAATTAATCATCTAAGTAAGTAAAAAACGAAGCTGCCATGGAATTCCCCGACCAGAGTCGAGTCCATCATAATAATATTGTTACACTTCTGGGGGTGAGCGGTGGACATTGGACTGACGACCGCCTGTGGTAGGTTTATAACAGCTGTCTTGCCACATGTGAGCATGCACCTTACCATCCATTCACCCCCCTAATTTGAGATGCAGAAACTGCAGTTTTAGAGATATTTTTTTTAGGAAGGAGTTAATTATTTTCCTGGAGAGACCAAGATCCTTAAATAGGTGAAATAGAGATTTGGCTGGGAGACCATGAACGCCAACTTCCACCACGTTAAGGTGAACAGTGAAACCGTTCCGGGTGACTGCATTTGCTAGATTATAGTATTTATTTAATTTGTACTCGTGGTCTTTTGGGATATTTGATTCCCATGGTACAGTTAATTCTGCAACTTATTGCTTGCTTATTGCCTGCATGGTACAGTTAATTCTGCAACTCTTTACTCTCTACCTCGGAAGATGGCCCTTAGGCCATCTTACGAGGTAGAGAGTAAAGAGTTATATATGGACGGAGGGCTGTGCATCCGAAACTTTCAGGGAAATTATATTATTTAGAGACCGAATCGACCTTCAGAATCCAATCCGAAGTTTTCTCGACTATTGAGAAAGGTTTTGTAGTGGAATGTTTTTTGCCTTTAAGCCATCCCGCACAAACTGTATCGGTGGCTTGGAGGGCACTGTTAGACCCTTGTTGGCACGAGCCATTGCGAGGCTAATTACTTCTCTAGCCCAGGTATATCGTAATAATGTGTGAGAATTTTGTATGTCTCAATCAGATCTTTGTCTTCTTTGTTTGAGAGTAGTCAGTCCAAGTAATTCCAAGCGATATACATAATTGCCATTCTTCATATTACAAGCGTTAGAAGTAACTTATGTTACAACAGTCGTAACAAGAAAAACGCCCGACAAAGTTCCTCAAGTTCTCAGCCTATGCCGCTAACCAATTAACATTGCAGAAACGGCTAGGTAGCAATACGGCATAGCTATTACAGGTGGGAAATAGATCTGGCGCTCCGCCACTCAAATCTGATCTATATTACAAGCAGTTACCCATATTGATATCTCTTTCTTTCTCAAACTTGGGCGGGTTTTTAATCAGCAATGCATCGTACAGCACAATTACAATCCTACAGAATATGATTGCAAAAAATTAATAATAATGAATTATTGAACGTCTTCAAATATTATCGTAATTTCACAACTCGTAGTTTTGCTTATCGGTATATTTCGTTGCAAGCTACTATAATCCTAGCACCCCGATCTCTAATTTAACCGTACGCGGCACATTGTGAACAAAGCATGAGACTTCGTAGGTTGATTCAGTAGAGAAAAAAATAACGATTTCTCTTATGGAACTGCGAATTTTATTCATGACGTCAGACATTATAACATCATCCAAATGGCCACCGCTGCACTTCCTAATCGTCTAATAACTTGAGAACCGCACAACCCTTTTGTATGCGTGTGATATCATTTTAAAAATATTTAAACACTTTGTAAAAAAACACAAGATTGATATACATAAATATTATAATTTATGGAACAATAAAAAAAACATTTAAAAAAATATATGTTTTAATAATAAACAAATTAGTAAATTCACATGGTTTCGATGTCAGAGGATGTTATTTCTACATTATTCAGTTTTCTGAGACAGTTTTAATGATGTAGATGTGATATAGAATAGGCAAGTTTTGTTGTTTAATAAAAGTCGGACACGCCGCGCTGATTTTCTTTTCAAAATGTTTTTCTTTGGTAATAACATTCACACGCTTATTTATTTACTTTTGCGGATTCAGTTCCAGGCTTCAAAATTATCCAATGATGTATGCCTTTATTTATACCACACATGCTTCTATAAGTTGGACGAGTTCTATAACTGTACTAAATTGTTCATAGTCTAGGGTACTTTAAAATGACACTTTTTAATGCTTTAATTAAAAGATTCAGAGCGACATCACAAATATTTTATATATTTTAATATTGCGGCTTTCCTCAAACAATATTCATTATTTAAAAAAATATATTGAACGTATTTCCAAACAATTCTTTTAAATATTACCATTGATTATATTCTAATGAGCAATTGTATTATATACCATTAAATTGGTACTTTTTTTCTTCA
>JAOPUG010000181.1:5542677-5554619 GCA_027564375.1 Micropterix facetella
CCACCAGCCCATAAAGCACACCAGTCAGTTTTTCTGGATGTAACGGTGTCTCAACATACACTTGAGGATTATCATCATATTTTGAACAGAACCATGATTTTCAAAATAAATTTGCACAATTTGGGAGCGTTGTTCAGGCATCAGTCTATTCAAATTGAAATGCCAAACCAAACTAAATATAAATCACTTGACAGCTGACAAAATAGCCGCCAGTTAAAAAAATGTTGCCAACTTAAAGTTCTATACTCTATAAAAAATAACCTATACATATAAAATAGTATACCTACTAGATATTCCCGATTTCAACCCATGATAGTTCCACTCTTCTAATGAAAAATTTACTAAAGAAAATTTAATATCCTCCACCTCTGATTAATTAGCTCCACCAAAATAGCTCACAGGTTTGTAACATAGAATGTATCTATATTAAGATTGTTCATCCAATGCTCGGTTAAACATACGACGTTTGCAGCAACAATTTCGCTCCTCAGGCATGTTACCATTAACACCTTGTATGTTAAGGTGCATTGATATATAGAATCTCTTAGCTGTTTCTTTTAGTTATCCCTTTTATGGGCGAAATTTCTGCTGATCCCTTTTATGGACGAAAAACTGCTTAGATTGTGAAGATCTTTCTTGACCCATCTTGCTGCTTTCGATGATCGTTCCTTTTGTGGAATTGGTTTGACTTCCTATTATCTGGTTAATCTGGTTCATCTTAGCGAATACAATAGTAGCTTGTTTTATTTTTTTCTGTTTGAACTTATTCCTTAATTTTGTGGCATTGCACTTTCCGACACGGCTGTGATAAGTTTGAAGGTATTTGAGGTAGTCTGTAATAAAACCACATGTAGATGGTGAACTCACAAAATAAGCATTTCTAACAACTGCTGATTCTAACTTTCAAGTTTTTATAAAAAGAACTGAAATTATTGCCGCAAATGAAGCGATCCAACTATCAGCCAGTATAACGAACAGAAATATATTTACATTAGAATAGATTTTTGTTTTATTTCTTATGCGCCCTTAGGTATAAAAATAGGTTGTTGGCTGCTGCTTTAGAGTATGCCTTTTTTTCAAACGCACTTTTATAACATTGAGTACAAAAGAAATCCTTCAACATTAGAAAAACCGTTTCATATACACCTGTCACTTTAATGCGAAGGCACAATCACATTACGAACAAACAAATTTCGATGAATTGTATATATATGCATCTTCAGATTTTCCTTCCGTGTAAAGGCACCACTACACTCTAAACAAACAAAATGTTCAAGTTTTCGATGAATCGTATCTAAATGTCTCTTTAAACTTCCCTTTTGAGTAAAGTCACAATCACATTCCGCACAGGAGAAATTCCTCAAGTTCAAATGAACCGTGTCCAGATGTGTTTTTAAATTTCCTTTCTGTGTGAATGAACGGTCACATTCTGTACAAGAGAACTTCTTCATATTTATATGTACTGCGCCTACATGATTCATTAGACTTCCTTGTTCTGAAAAAGCATGTCTGTATTCCTGGCTTGCATATTTCTTGAATTTTAGATGTACGACGTCTATATGCTTCTTTAGATTTGCTCGTTGTGAAGAGGCATGACCGCAATCCTGACAAACATATTTCTTTAATTTTAGATGCACGGCGTCGATATGCTTCTTTAGATCTAATTGTCGAGAAAAGGCACGACTGCATTCCTGACAAATATATTTTTTCAATTTTAAATGTACAGCATCTATATGATTCGATAGATCAGTTTGTTGCGAAAAGTTACATCTGCATTCCTGACAAACATACTTCTTTAATTTTAGATGTACGGCGTCTACGTGCTTCTTTAGATTTGCTTGTCGAGAAGAGGCATGACCGCATTCTTGACAGACATATTTCTTCAATCTTAAATGAACGGCGTCGACGTGCGCCTTTAGGTGTTGTTGTGAATTAAAGGCAGTATCACATTCCTGACAAACATATTTCTTCAATTTCATGTGAACACCATTAATATGTTTTCTTAAATTGCTTTTATCAGTAAACGCTTTGCCACATTTCGGACACGAAAAACATTTATCTTTCTCAGGTCGTTCACTCCGTAAATTTTGCTTCCCACTCTCACTTGAACCATTATTTGGTTCAGGTTTAATGAAGCAAGTCTCTCCTTCGTAATATTCATCTGTATTCCCTCTGTCACCTTCATGAAAATTTGCTTCGTCGTAATCCACTGTCACCTTTTTAATTGCGACATTTTCACTGGGTAAAAATCGCTCACCGCTGCCAGTTGGACCACTATTTGGCTCTGATTTAATGATGCACTCCTTTTCCTCGTAAAATTCAGCAATATTTTCTTTTTCATCAGCATTCAAATCTGCCAATGGAATATTTGCATCTGAACCAACGGAACCCATTGTCTCCGCTTTGATGACGACATTTTCTTCTATTTTCACTCTGGCGTTGCTGGAAATTCCAACAATATTTTGATTCATCATTATAATTCTAATTTAACGTGATAAAAACACGCGCGACTTTTTATGAAGCAAACAAAATAAAATATTGACAAGTGATAGTGTTGCATGGAAATAAATATTTGTTGTCATTTTGGTAAACCTCACAGATCAGGATTGCCACATCATTTTGACGGAAATACTATAACTTCGACTAAAACGAGGCGCTGGTGGCGATAAATATTCCACAATGCTAGATTTTCACGGCAGTAAAAAATAAAAAACAATGAACTTAGTTACTGCTGAAATTTATTTATGTGCTTCGGTTTTAGGAACTATCTTAAAATTGTTCAAAAACGTGCATTTATTGAGTATTAAAATTTATATTTGGTAGAAAACATACCTATACAGCAGATGTACCCAAACGCAGATACTTTTTGTTTTCCGTAGAACCCTGCCTGTCTAATATTAAATTTTAAAACTTGGGAACTTTAAATTGTTTTTGACAGCTGACACAGACCTGATCATGTTGCTAGTGTGCAAATGATGATGTATGTACAATTTTTATTCATGCCTTTATTGAAAGGCATTTAATTTTGCGCGGCACACATTCATTTCTAAGCGACCACGATTGTGAAGTACGATGAATTTGAGAAAGCCACTGATAACTGCACAAGTAGAATTTGTAGCATCGTAATATCTTGTTTGCTTATTCATGTGAGCCATCTATCCTACTCTCTTGCAGACACCCGTTAAAACGGCAACTCGCTCGCACCTTCCCTCACAAGTCATTTGGGTTGGCCTCCTCAATCAACTACTTAGTGATGCAATTTGAGTTGAGTGGTGATTTCGACTTATATAAGTTAATATACTACTTATGCTGTTACATACAATTTATTGTAAGCGTAATAAACCATTCACAGAATGGCTAAAAGTTGATGATAACCTGCTTAAATATGGTCTTCTCAATTTACACCTTGTGCACCATCAATTTCGTTTTTCACTGACATGGGCCCCCTATTTTTTTAGGTCTTTTTCAATCTGTAGTCAATTAAATGGAAAAGAAGAGCAAGTGAAGGAGACATTGAGGGAGTAATGAGTGTGGTAATTCTCCTAGTCTACCACTAAAAGACAAATATTCCCATAATTATTTTATCAACTCTAGCTTTCCATACCTGTTTCATATCATATGTACTGGGTGGCACGGAGCCAACTGACACATTTCAAATATGAATATTACACCACCGCGATAGCTTGATGTGGTTGCAGGAAGGGGAATGGTAGAGCAGAGGACGCCATTTCATATTGTCAGTCGCTTGTCCTGATGTACAGTCGCAATGGAGCTCTGGAACTTGCAACACCGTGTTACCTGTGTTCGTAGTTATTACAATACAAATTCTGTGACGGAAGTGCTGCGTGTCTATCGACGACAGTTCAATATTGATACCATATTGGGTCGGGTGAAGAAATTTGAAGAAACTGGTAGCGTATTAGATGTGTAGCATGATATTCCACGAACAGTGCACTCCACGAGAGAACCTGCCGACAGTGAGGGAAGCTTTTGAACGCAGTCATCGCCGCACCAGCAATCTCGCATTGTAGGCATCAGTAGAAGAAGTCTATTTCAAATGCTTAAAGAGATAAAATTTCACCTTACAAACTGCAAGTCGTGCAACAAATTAACGAGAGAAGGAAGCAAGACTTGCTTTCTGCACCACCATGAATGGTTTGTTACGGGAAAACCCAGACATTCTGAATATTATTTGCCAATGACCGACGAAGCACGTTTTCATCTGTCTGACTTCCTAAACAAACAGAAGATGTGATAATGGTCACCAGTGAACCCTAACGAACTGCATGAAAAGCCATTGCACTCTCCTAAAGTGAAGGTTTGGTGTGGTGTCGAAGCTTTCGGAATTTTAGGCCCGTATTTCTTTGAAAATGCCAATGAACAACTAGTGACCAAACAGTAAACAGTTAATGCACCACCATACTCTAATGAAACAAAAATTTCAAGTTAATTCAGAATGTTACGTTGGAAGGCTTACTTGAATCCAAGTTACGACAGCTTAGCATAGACCCTACAAATCTATATTTCCAGCAGGATGGAGCAACAGCCCACATCGTGCGAAACAGTAGGGCTGTAGTTCGTCAAATGTTCGGAACTTTATCTCTCGTCTCGGCGAAATCACTTGGCCAGCTCGGTCGTCCGACCTAACTGCACCAGACTTTCCTGCGGTGGTTCCAGAAAGACAGTGTGTTCCAGAGGCATATCATGAGATTCAAGAACTCAAGCAAGCCATTGATGACATAGGTGTAACTGTTGATAAGGACCTACGGAGGTGCGTGTACGACAACTTCCAGAAACGTTTGCAACAATGCATTGATGTACACGGAGGCCAACTGCATGATGTAATTTTCAAAAAATAAACTTGTAATATGTGGTAAATAAATGGCATACTTGGTCGTATTTAGAGATATTTTTACTTACTTTTCCGTGCTTCTGTATATATGACTATTTAAAAAATGTCAATTGGCTCCGCACCCCCTATATGTTGGCTTAATGGCTGTTTGTTAACCATCTTTTTAAATAAAAGAATACATTCAAATGTTTAAAGTATTTGAATGTATTCTTTTTGGATAAAGAAAAAAAATAAGTCAACACGAATTGAGATGAATTTTGTGGCCGTTTGCAGCTTAAAATCTAATCCACTCGAGGAATGGGAAGATATGTAATATGTCTTCCCATCGCTTAACTAGCAGACATGATTATTTTCGATCATATTCGCAACATCAGTACCGTGAAAGATTATTTTTTTAGGCAGGTAACAATCGTCAGCAAAACCAGAAACAAGATAAGCAGCAAGCATTTGGCAAGTAATTTTTTTTAGATGGTCTTTCTGAGAAAGGTTTTTGAATCGGCGTATCCACTAGAACTGGTTCCCAGCGACTATTTCCTCTTTCTAAACCTGAAGAGCTTAAACGCATGTGATTTTCGTTCAATGAAGAGGTCTCCACCATTTCCGTGTACTTAGATGGCAAACTCCAACACAATCTTATAGAAATGTTTTGATCCGCAGGTTACCAGGTTTGGTTCCAAATTTCTACCTTATTATATCTGGTTGAATCATTATAGTCAAAATAAAACAAATCAGTGTAGCGCAACAATAAGTATTATTTTGAAAAATTCCATAACATTAAAAAAATATTACCATCTTTCATACAAAGAAATATGATACTAGATATAAGGAATTACACTGGTTAAAGGAATTACACTGGTTGGGTCAATCTTCATCCATCTCTGATTCGTCCTCAGTCTGCTGGATAACGTTTTCCTGGTCATCATCCCAAGAGTTTTCCTCGTCTGTTACAATCCGGAGAGGTCCTAGCTCATCTCCATCCATGCTATCGCTGTCCGAAGTGTCTGTGAATAAGAAATCACATGCAATGAGGATAGTAATTCTTCTGCAAACAACCAATGGTGTTACTGGTGCTATGAAAATGGCACCCACAGACACACTAGAAGTTATATTGGGCCTACCACCTCTAGACGTTTTTATAAAACAAGATGTAGCGAGAACAACCCATAGTCTTCAGCAACTAAAACTCTGGAAAACGAAGGGGAGACTAACAAATCACCGCAGGTGTGGGATGACTTCTCACTAACCACTCTTTAAATATATCTAAAACGGTTGTTGTAAATTTTAACAGCAAGAAATCATCTCTAAAAATTATCTACCCGGTTGAGGTCTCGAAATCAGTTAAATTTATTGGACTACTGGATTAAAAGATGTCCTTGAATTTACATATAGAGCATGTTAAGTCCAAACTGTCATTGTCTTGCTATGCTTTATTACGCATCAGAAGTTGCATGGATATCTGAGGTGATATCAGCCTAATATGGGCTGGTTGAATCACATATGAGTTATGGTATTCTTCTATGGGGTACTGCAGCGCACATCAATGGTGTATTCACACTACAGAAATGAGCTATACATGCAATAGTGGGTATTGCTTCACGACATGCCCATGCCGTAAAACTTCCAAAATTGACCGTACATTTAATTTTTGCTCAAAAAGCTCTTTGCGAATTCTAATCCAATAAAAGCTTGGCACAACTGCAGGAATACAACCCATTACCTCCAACCGATCACACTGCGTATGGCCAAATTCCAGGCGACTAGTCTGCTATATAGAGTTTAAACTTTTTAATAAATTGCCTGATAAATTAAAGGTGTGTCAAAACATTCATATTTTCAAGAGATTCTTCCAGATGTACCTGCTTAAAATCAACATGCAAGGTGCACAACGACTTTTTAAAATACTTTGAAAACAACTGATTTAAATTGAGTAACTAATTTAAGATTAATTTAATACTTGGTCATTCCTACACAACTGTAAATTGTAATGAAAATAAATATTCTCTATTCTATTATATTCTACTATAGATGGATACGGACAAAATGCTACGTACAGTTGGCTGGCCATATTAATAGAGCTACTGTGAATTTTGGTATTAATTTGCGCATCACAAAATCATTACACTCCTAAAGAATGGTATTTTTTAGTACTAAAACTCATGGAATAATAGTATTTCATACCTAAGTAAATAATAAGATGATTTCAGCTATCACAATCATAACAAATGGAACTTATCGCGTAAAATGTCCAATATTTACCCAAAATCTGCAGGAAGATCCAGTAAGATTGTGGTAAGGTCCGTTTCTTACAATCGTATTGAGAATTTACTAGGACAGCATGTAAATATTCACTAATGTTGGCTTTATATGCCTAAACTTTTTTGTAAAAAGTAAAATCATTCTGAATCTTTCATATTTATATTTAATATATTTTTGTTGTATTGTTTTGAATGATTTTAGTAATTTTTACCTCAATAAAAACTTAAAACTTCGAAATAATAAAATACTTTTCTCTGTGCAAAAATATGTTTTTTCAAATTAATGACCCACAAGTATAAAAAAAAATAATCCCTCTAAATATTTAAATAAAGAAAAAAGGAATCACAGGTAAATGTCGAAGTCACAAAATGTCAAAAGTAAGTACAAACGGAGCTGCCATGGAATTCACCGACCAGTCGGGCCCATCATAATACTATTGTTACACTCCTGGGGGGATAGCGGTGGACTCCGGACTAACGACCAACTGTGGTAGGTTTAGGCACAATCTATCGTAGTTTATTGATATTATTATTATAAGAATCGGATCTTACTGTGATAATTTTCTCTGTGATGACAAAAAATGTAATTTTACAGAAATATTGGAAATTTCACGCGGTAGGTTCCATTTGTTGTGATTGTGATGGCTGCAATAATTTTTTTTTTTTTTATTTACTTGGGTACGAAATACCATAATTCCATGACTTCAAGCACTAAAAAATTAGCATTGTTTAGAAGTTTATTGGTTTTGTAATGTGCAAATTAGTACCAAAATTCACAATGGCTCTATTAAACTGGCCAGCCACTGTAAGTACATTTTCAGGAAAGGTTATACAATAAGTTTTGAAGGCGATGAGCTCATTAATACAGAAGCATGAGATAAACTAACTTTTACCCTGATGGTTTAAAGACAAAAGAAGAGACCGATGCAGGGGTATACTCACAATCCCTTGGACTAACGATCACAACGCCCTAGATTTTCTAAGTGGAAATAGTAAGTACCGGGTGGTCCAAAGAATTGTTTCTATTTGGTTGCACTGTAGACAATTTGGTAGGAGGGATGTGGGGTCGGTATTAAATGATAGCTCGGCTCAGGAAAATTTAGTCGCCATGCAACTCTACAACGGAGAGAACTGCGCGTTTTGTGTGCTCGAATATTACTGAAAAAATAATTCTGCCACTAGTGTGCGCTGTGAATTTCGACAGAATTTCGACTTGCACTATCTTCAGCAATGTCCAAAGCCTTGCGTTGATCAATAGCTTCGTAAGTTTGAGGAAACTGGCTCAACGTTAAATAAACTCATCCCCGGCCGTCGACTGTCAGCAATAACCGATGAAGACATTGAGAGTGAGAATGTCCGTACGCTAACATAGTGTTATCGAATGGAAAGCGCGCAGTTGCTTTAAATGTGGCCAGATCGTCGGTGTTTCGCATCCTTACGAAAGATTTACTCTTGCACCTGTACAAGATTCGTTTGGTGCAATTACAGCCGACGGACGCCGCTGATAAGACTTATATTCGTCAACCAAGTGCTGAACTGATTTCCAGCAGTCGACAACATCTTATTCTTCGATGAGGCTCATTTCCACATTAATGGCCATGTCAATAAACAGAATTGTCGTTGCTAATCAAAAGTACCACAATTAGGTACATAAAGCATAATTGTAGCATTTTCGCTTAGTAGATTCGCTATCATCCCAGAGCATTCAATTATGCATCTAATCATTCAAGGCAAAACAGCCAGAAGAAGAGTTTCAAGTCGAAGAAGATTACCTATGGAAATGGTTTAATAAATCTGTCATATCTTTGTTTCGAGTAGCGACCAATATAGTTGTAATAGCAAACGTTCGGTAGCTGAGATGCGCCAGAAGATGACTACTCGTGGTGTATGGTTACGTCCACGAGGCTTTAGTGCTAAGTAGAAAAATAACCTACGCATACTGATGAAAACACTCACAGGACATTTTGGTCTGAATAAATACATGTTCAACCTCAAGCTCCGAGTGTGAGGATCTGCCAAACTGCAGACGAAACTCTCCTGCACCTCGTGTGCGAATGTGGTCCACTGATGCATAAAAGAAACACCCACCTGGGTAACTACTACCTCCAAACTGACGATTAAAACAATCCAGCACCAAAAGCTTATTGCGTTTCTTAATTGATGCGAAGCTTAGCACGGAAATATAGTAGGCGGCGATCGCAATAGACTAAAGATGGTCACAATGATACAAGGCAAAGATAGCCTCAGAAATAATAATAATAATTACCCCACACTTATAATAAAGATTCTTACCCCTGTATTCCAGTATGGCATTTTCTTCATCGTTGGTGTCCTCGGGCCTATCTTCAAGCTGTCCTAATGTCAGTGTGAGCCGTCCTTTAAGTGACAAGAGAGAGCTGAAGCTCGATCTCTTCAGAGCTAAAGCCGAGAGTAAAGCCGCTATTCTCTCTGACGTGGGATCGGTGGAAGACGTGGCCAGGAGTAACGAGGAATGCGCTTTCAGGGTCGCCGATAACCAGACGCAACCAGCTTTTGCTCTGAAAATATAATAACATTAGGTTCTTGCTTAAGTAATTGCCGTTTTTCCACGCTGGACACTTTGATAACATGATATTCCATCGTTTGATATTGCTCGGAAATTTTTGTGTGTGAAATCAAAGAAATGTTGAAAATTCGCATTGCCGCTGTGCCGGAGTTGTCCATTGCAGCTTCTTGCGGTCTGGCACAATAGTTAATGCGAATGTGTACCATCAAGAACTGCAAACAACGATGGAGAGCTCACGATTACACAACTGAGCCTGGTCAATCGCTCTTCGCCACTACTTCTGCATGACAACACACGATCCACCGTACAGCGGGTTCACCGGGTTAAACCCTCTTCGGGGAGGCTGCCGGATGGGGGTTGAACGGTGAGTCGATTCGACTAATAATAACAAAAGCTGGTTATCGGGCCCGACCTGCACGGCCCCAAATGGACAGTCAGTCTGATATGGGTAAAGAGACACACGAGTACAGAGGAATGAAGCTAGCGAGAAAAGAACTGCTGGGTTAGTGGGATGGTAGGAGTTGTTAAATATCACTTTTATTGACTTTTCACAGATTTTTTCTGAATTGTAACAAAGATATAAATGACACATCGACAGAAATAAATTGTGTAGTCACCACCCAATCTTTCACAATAGACATAAATTATATTCATTAATGGCCTTTTTGTTTCACGTACATTTTCTTATTTTCAAAGAGAGCGCTACTGTTTTAATACATTTGACAGAATTTGCCCATGTTTTTATACCATATTAATAGTTTAAAATAAATAACAACTCTGTTGTTTAAATTTTAAGTCAGAACGGAGAAACAACCGAATAAGTCTTTTAACCTGAAGAATTCCCGGACAAAGACGTCTAGTTTTTTTTATAACACAGGATCACATAAGTCTGGCGAATATCTGCAAGGTTCCGTACTCTCAGCAACACTGCACAGATTAACAGAAGAAATGATAGTGCTTTCTACCGTTTCACTTTTAAAGGAACATTGCACCAGTAACACAGCAGACACAAATCCCGTTGCTGAATAAGTAGTGCCATTCATCAAAGCATAGCTGAGCATATAATGAAATGCGTGTGTATATAAGAAGGATTGACATAAATGTATGCGTGACCACTAGGCACGTCTAGTAAGTACCTATACCTCAGTGAGCGCAGGCGCCTGACAATTTCTTCTCTTATGGTTTACCCTGAACCTTCCAAAATAACAGAATACGACCGCGGATGGGTAAGCGGCGAATTATGTGTAATTATGATAAAAATGTAACAAAGCGAATTTTTTCGACTGGGTATGCGGTGTTCGATTAAAAGCAAAAAGTGTGTCTGAAATAAAATACTTACTGGCTAGTTTTCCTTGTGAGTAATTCAGTTATATGTAATAGTAAAGGATTGAGGTATCTGGGTGGCAGTCTGCCAACTGAATTGTAGGCTATTTTCGGATCCGTGCACTGCAACACTGATAAAAGCAATCTGTGAATAAAAAGAGTACATTTTGTTACATTAAAAAAAATAATTACTGCTGTATTCAGTCGACTCTTAGCCTTTTACAACTGCAATGAAACGAGCATGTCATTAACTTTCAAATTTTTTTTTTAAAGAAAACAAAATAACTTATGTTTTGCTTTTCTTATAATTTTTAGGCCATATTGAAAGTTTCTGAATTCTAATAAAGTAAACAACTTATAATGTTTATATTGTATTCACTGTTTTTTCAAAGTATTCTCCCTGATAATTTATACAGGGGTCTAATGGGGACAATTATATAGGGGTCGTTCAGCTCGGGTCTCAATAGCCAACTCTGTCTATGACTTTGGCCCGACTCATGACTCAACACCCATTCGGCAGCCTCCTCAAAGAGGGACGAAACCGGTGAACCGGCTGTGCATGGCACCTTCCAGAAAAGAGGCCCTCTGTATTCCAGATTAATGCGGTGACACGGCCAGACTCCCCCAGTAACCCGGTAAAGCGGTGACTCGGCGGTGAAAACTTCGGATGGATGGTTGCTTGATGCACTGGTAGCCGGAGGATTTTGGAGGTGCAATGCGACCTAAGGAAGCAGGGGTCGCATTGCGACCTAAGGAAGCAGGGGTCGCATTGCGCCATTACAAAACCTTTCTCAATAATCGAGAAAGCTTCGGATTGGATTCTGGAGGTCGATTCGGTCTCTAAGCAGTATACATTCCCTGAAAGTCTCGGATGCACAACCCTCCGTCCAGATTATTATTATTATTATTATTATTATATTATACACTAGCAGCGTAAAGCTGATGCGTGTATATCACGTGCACTTGT
>JAOPUG010000181.1:5655681-5667304 GCA_027564375.1 Micropterix facetella
GTAGGTTAAGTTAGTTTTTTTTAAAACAATTTTTCCCATAGCTAATTTTAGCGGCGGCCATTTTAGAAACCCCGACCCACAAAAGTCTTATTTTATGCAAAAAAAATTATATCAAATAATACAGGCAGAACACTGCGATATTGAATGTAATAAAAATCTTAAAATGGCTCTCCTGTAAAATCACAAAAAGTGCAATTATGAGGTTGTCCTTCCGAAGGTGCAACATGTTCAACCTCAAGCTCCGGGACACTAGAGTGTGCAAATTCGAATAACAGGTTAAAAAAGAAAGCTGTTATAATTTTTGGGACTGATGTACAACAGGCGCTGGATTGGCATACGAATACACCTAACTCTGATTTAACCTAAATATGATTTTTGATTTTAAAAAATGTGAAAGGTGAAAGAAGAGAGAGAGAAAGCAATATATTTGACAAAAACTCCACGGGAAGAGCTTAATGTTTTATTGCCGCTTTACTCGCATATAACAAAAATATGGGTTAAACGAACCTCTTTCATTCCGTAATACTGTTTAATAGCATCCTCGCAAGACTGCATAGGGTCCAGCTTAGCCCTCCGAACGAAAGAACCCGATTTGGGCTTGTGAGTCAGAAAATATTGAATCCTTTCCACGCACCCATTGTGCTTTCCGCGCTCTTCGTTATCCCAATCGACACCGATCCAGTCGCCGCCGTATCCGATGATCTCTCCGACGTATCGCACCGTCCCCAATTCACCATTGCTCTTCACGCGACTTCCCACACGAACTCCGTCGATGCAGATCTCCAAATCGTCGTCGTCGTTCACGATTTTTGGTTGTGCCGCGTTCACCACGCCCACCATTTTAAATAATGAGAAATAACTCGTCGCGCGCGTGCGAATCCGTCAGATTTTCGACTTTTTCGCGATTCGTTCGCCAATAAAACACAACAAACGAATTGACAGCAGAGAAAAACAAAAAGGGCGGAAGTGGCGGCGCGGCGGGGCGGAAACTGTCAAATCATTGTTGCTATTAAGGAAAAAACAATATTAAAATTTCTTCATTTAATAAAATATTATATTATATTTATATACAATGATTTATCATCAGTTCTTTTAAATATTTTATAGCAGCTTTGACATTGTTTTTTTATGCCAAAGCAGAACGTGTAGCATGTCCCAACCGCATTTGACACGTTTGATTACGTTTGTATAGAATGTCTACCACCCATCAACAAACATTTTTTTGATAATTCTTCAAATTTATTGTAAGATTATTGAAGCATAAGTAATTTTAAATGTTTTTCGGTTATCTCAAGTTTTGTTTTATTTCTCCACATCACAAATATTTAAATTATTAGAAAATTATTGATTTTTGGCCCACCCGCAGTAATACGTAGGATGTGCCATATAGTCTGATGATTTATATTGTGCATTTGTGCGTTTGTTTGTTCATTTGTTCGTTTGTCCGTATGTCCGAAGGCTTCCCGTTGTCCGATCTTAACCAAATTTGGTATGCAGCCTCCCTGGTTGACCCTAAGCACCACTAGGTCGATCTGAGTCCCGCAGGTGCTTCTGCAGGTACATCCTGGTTTACTTGGCCTAGAGGAGGATCTGACTAATATGTTGAGCAAGCATAGCGTATATGGGTATTTTTGGAATCGTGGTGATGAGAAAAACTTGTTGGAATAGGTTTTAAGCGATTTTGGGTGTCAGGGATTACCAATCACGTGACGGTTCAAAGTTGCCGATATATATTGATACTTTTCCTATTATTTATATTCATAAATACAATATAGGATTTTTAATGCATTACCAGTATTATGAAGTGCCGTCTCCTATTGGGAAGTTGTTGACTAATCTGTCGAAATCATACCTATTGGTTTATAGAGTATTCATATGTGTGAAATGATACATTATTAATTGTAGTTTATTTCTTTTGTAATCGATTCTATAATTTTTACGCGAGGACGGCGTCGTGAGAGTGGCGGCGCGGCAGTTCGATCGATATGCGGAGGGATTAAATGATAAAGAGATGATTGATTTGACTGTAGTGCCGGCTTTTATAGCTTTACTTCTGACGTAATTGTGGAGCCGAGCCCTTGTTCTTTTCCCTAGAAAATGTGTCTTTCACAATCAGCAATTGCATTGAAATAATTCTTTCATTTCCGGTATTGAATTAATTTCTTTCTATGAATTGCCAATGAAAACAAATGAAATATTCTGAGAATAAAGTTGTGCGAGCCGCTACAGGTTCTACATTAATCTTCTTTATTCATGTCTTCTATTTATTTTAATCCATGGATTGAGGCTAGCAACATTGCCAAACAAAGGACGTTCACCGATTGGTCAGTTCCGCCGCGGGGTTGGTCATGTCGTTCCGTCATGGCGAGCCCTGTACAATAATTATTTCTCGGTAATGTAATAATTCGACGTTCGTTTCGAGGCCGGTCCTTGTTTGTTTTCCGCGCGAATAAATGCCCATTCGACTGCATCGCGTGCCACGCGCGCCGACCATTAAAATATTTACTTTAATGCTGTGAGGGATGATCAATTTTCGCCGTCTGTTTTTGTGTACCGAGTGAAATGTGTGAAAATTAGTGTTGTTGATAACCGGAAAAGGGCTGCGAAGCGACAAAATGACGTGAGTATAGGTTGTTTATTTTTTAAAATTGTTTATTTTCGTGCATTCTGACAGGATTTTCGATATTTTAAATATAGAACGCAAGGGTGAATGTTTGTGTACACATACCAAAATAGACTCGACGGTGCGTCTTTTTGTCTTTATTTATCAGGAAAGATGTTCGTTTTGTTGTTTATTTTATTATTTATCGTCCTTTTTTATTGAAATTAATCATTTCGGAGCGAGTCTGCCGTTCGTATACGCGGTATTGATTTTCTGATCAATGTGAGAATGTGACATGTCTGGCCTGGCGAGCTCATTTACTTGCCCATCCCACGATTTTCTCTGAAAGCTAGTCATTTTATCGTGTTACGGCATTGAGGAAGTGATTAAACCGTAATAAAATGCTCCGATAATGCCGTAACAGTAATCAAAATACAAAATTGGGGGCGTTTCTATGTACATAGGTAAATAAACACACCCTTGCGTATATATAGGTCAAGAATGCCGGAATATCAGCTGCTTCCGCTATGATGTCACGTTTTAAATATTTTAATATATGTAGTTATATTTTAATAGGTAAAAATGACATTCTTGTTATAAAAATAAAAACATATTTGAAACCGGCGGCATCACAGCTGCTTCCGGTTTGGCTTTGGGTCGGGACTCAGGGGCGATGAGGGGTGTAGTGTATGCAATGAGGGCATCAACATTAATCAAATTTGGCAGATTATCGTAGTTTTCGCGATAACGAAAAAAATCGTACTAATCGGAACTGCTATCAAACGGAAATGGTGCGTCGCATCTGTTTTATTATAATTTTGCTATTTTCTGAATTCGATAAGACTTCGTTGAATCGTAAATATGAATTGAAACATGAACATCGTTCACATTTTATTTTATACTCGTATTAAAAAAATGTCGAAAATTGTTACCGAGTGAAAGGAAATTTAACAAAATAAGTTTTTAACGAAAGTACTTCTTATAATTAAGGAATATGAAACTAGATTCCTATAATTAAGGAATATGATAGACTCGATAAATCAAAGAGGATTTTTGTAGACATTTCGCCAATATGCCTCTGATTTCTAATAAGTTTGTTGTTTTTGTCAGAATGTCGAATTTAACTATGGGAGACATCCGATACGGTCCCCAAAAGCGCCTCCCTTTTTTTGTCGCATTTTTGGTTAAAATGGTATACTTTGGTTAATTATTGAAAAAAAATATTCTTTCGCGCCGCTTTCCGCCGAACCCACCGATCCTCCAAGGGGGGTGTCCCCCTTGTTTCCGCCATTGTCATGCAGTTTGTATTATCGTTGCGATTGCGGCACAGGCCAGCTCTACTGATGGACAACGTCCGTATTTCATAATATCTAAACGTTCCACACGCCTCCGCGCCATCACAAATCATACTATGGTTATTGTACTCGCGGTGTATGACCCCCTTTCGCCACATGTCTAACCGCGATATTATTATAAATGAATCATCAAGCGCGGAAATGGAACGATCACCTATATTTGGTAACCTTGTTAGTAAAAAAATCTTACTAATAGATATTACATTATTTTATTTGTCATGGTCCAAAATTGAATCACGTTGATAGATAAGATCTCCGGATGCTAAGACGATCGTTGTCGTTTTTTTTTTTCACATGATATGAGTCGCAACCACTGGGATCTAGTTATGCCACTGTCCAGCAGAGGCTTTCCTCAAAGAGCGAGGGCACTGGCAAGCCGGCGGGGCTCCCTTACTCTCTTCTTACCAGTTTTGGAAATACTTCTCCTTTCACTCGACTGTTATTTGCGCGGGCCTCTACATTGTGTGAGAAAATACAACATTGGACCAACGAGCTCTATTTTAAGGGCAGAGGACACAAGGTCTGCATCTACACCGCCGCCTTAGGGAACTACGTTTCCATCCACCCACATCCCCAACCCAGAAGCGTTTCAGCGAACTTTATCGCAATTTCACCCCGAGGCGAAATACAGAGACTTAATGGACGTATACAATTCTACGTACTAAGCTCCACCACTGCCCGTCAGAGATTTACGCCTTACTGAGAGGCACAGAGAATTGCCACCCTGCGGGCAGCTTCACCCCCTGACTCCCAGACGGTCGGGTTCCTCCAACCACCCGTTTGGTCGCGGGTTCGAAGTCGCTCGCGCGTACCTCTACCTCAAGCGAGCGGCAACTCCTAACTGGATTTATCGCGGATACGGGGCGTCCTTTTCTTGACAACTATCACCCGAGATCGGGTGGCTCACGTGTCGTTTCTAAGGGTAGGCAGCGTGAGGTACCTACTTACCCCCGCTTTCTTAAGAAGCATACACTTCTAAACTCCTCCGGGTATCAGTCAGTAACAAAACGGCCGGTTTGCCCGCTCCGTGCGCCAGCTGTCCAGTTCGGCTCTAGTTTCCGTCCCCGGATCCACCGCACAACGGGTTCACCAGGTTGGTCCCTCTTCGAGGAGACTCCTGGAAAGGAGCTGCTCCGCGAGCTAAGCCGACCAAGTTGTCATAACGGCCATCATAGCCCAGGTTACACTTCCGTGTAGCGGGATTTAACGGATTTTAACGGTTCCCCGTTAAAATCCGTAGTCTTGCAGTTAAAACTCTGTAGAAAATGAAAGAATTATGTTATTTTACTTTCCTATTATTCTTCAATATACGTGTTAATGTTTTATTATACGGCCGTCGATTAAAATAGTAGAAGGTGTTCTCATGATTAATGCGAAAATGTCACGATTTTATGAATTTCCGGGATGTCGATGCCAAAACAACCTGTTTTTGCAGTAATCTCGTGTAAAATTGAAGGAAGTAAATTTAAAAAAAGATATTTCCACAAAAATGACGAATGTCTCTTTCTGAAGTTATCGATTCAAATACGATAATAGCATTGGTATTCGCTTTCTCTGAGCGACACCGTGTCACCGCAGCACCCCTCATCTCTTAGTGCGATAATAAACATACGATATTTTTTCTACATGGGATGCGTCACTGGTCGTTGACTACTTCTTTTTTTTCGTTTACCGCTCCAATTTCAAAATGGACGACTTTTGTGGTTGCGGTTTTCTTAGCGCGAGAAAGATGACACATCTGCCGCGCGCGCTGCGCATGTGATTATTCGGCCGACCGCCTCTGATGCAATACAATTAAGCGATTCACAACATGGCAGTGCCTTAAATTGCGAGGCATCCTACTTCTTGACCCCAATCACGATTATGTCAATTACTGTTATTTAAATGGATGGAGCCGTCAGATCAACATTGTAATGACGTGTGGACAAGAAGCGTCAAGTTTGATTATTAATAACGACTATTAATAACTCGAAAACGGCTGTTTAAATGTCGATCGGGAACATTTCTATGAATCGCTTGGTTGTTTCTTGGCTTTTCTAGATCAAAGTCGGCAGAATATTTTAGAAATCGATATTGGTGAATCGACTGGTGCATGATTCAACGTAGCATTATAGTTCTCGCCCAGTAGGTATCTGCTTTAGACCAAATTTTACAGGAGATTAAAGACAGCTGAAAATACTGCACAGACACATGGTTATTGACTCAACCAAAACGATCGCGGTTGTTTAACATTATAAATAAGATAAAACAAATTTTACCGCGTGAAGTTTGTAACACCCGACGTTTTGGCGATGTTGCAACCGCGCCTTTGTCCAGGGTAGACTGAAGCACTGTCAATCGTCAATCGTGTTCTGCGGGTAGGCGGCAAATTGCTGCTGTTGCTGCGCAGATTTTAACGGTGGTGATGGCGGGTTCGGCGCTCGCGAAATTTGATAATCTGCCGTGCACACAACACTCACTGTATCTTGTGTTACGTCTTTGCGCTCGGCGATAGGCATTGAGAAAAGTTCTGATCATTAGTTTTAGTACCGGTATATTAAACATATTTTTTGCCAGAATGGCAAATTCATAACTTTAATCTAAGGGGGCGTCCATTAATTACGTGAGGTGCTTTAAAAAAATAGACTTCCCTCCTCCTTAGTGAGATATAGTGGGACCCTCCTCACGTGAGACTTTACCCTATAACTTTTAATTAATTAAATTTATTTGATATATTCATATATTTTGATTCGTACCACTAAATACCTAATAATTGTAGAAAAAATATATTGTTGTGACTAAATGAAATGTTTTTTTTTGTTGTTCATACTATTTACGAGGGTTGATCAATAAGTACCCGCGTTAGGAATGAAAATGCAAATTTTTCGGATTTTTTTGTTTTTCTTTTTCAACGTAAGTAATCTCCTTTTAGGTCGATACACTTTTCCCAACGTTTCTGCCATTTCTTTAACTCCTCCAAAAATACGATTTCTCAAACTCTTCAAGATACACTTCTGTCTCGGCGATAACTTCCTCGTTTGAGCTGATTTTTTTCCTCCAACCCATGTTTCCATTTTGGGGAACGGAAAGAAATCGCAAGGAAACAGATCGGGCGAGTTCGTGGGAGCGGCAGTAATTCGTAGCACAGTTCATGCAATTTAGCCGCGACAGTTCCGGATGAATGTGTTGGTGCGTTATCGCGGTGAAACATCACGTTTTTCTTAGCCAAATGGGGCCGTGTCTCCTTCAATGTCTTATCGAATCGGTCCAATAATTCGGTAAAGTACTGCCCCGTAATCGTTCTTCCTTTCTGCAAATAGTCCATGAGAATTATTCCTTTCGAATCCCAAAAAATCGTGGCCATGACCTTTCCAGCTGATGGGACAGTCTTTGCCTTCTTCGGTGCAGTTTCACCTGGAAAAATCTATTGTTTTGACTGTCGCTTTATCTCTGGCGTATAATAATGTATCCAGGTTTCATCAACAGTGACGACTCTACGCAAAAACTCACGGGACTTTCGCTTAAAGATGTCAAAACACTGCTTCGACATTGGTAACCGTATTCGTTCGTTGTCTACTTTAGATTTAGTATGTGCCACCTGCTACGGGCGAACCCGTCCACCCCGAAGCGTTTCAGCGAAGTTTATCGCTATATCACCCCGAGGCGAAACACAGAGACTCGGGGACGCAGACAATCATCTACATACCAAGCTCCACCACTGCCCGTCAGAGTCGAACACCTTACGGCGAGGCACAGGAAAATTCCACGCTGCGGGCAGCCTCACCTACTGACTCCCAGATTTAGTCGGATTACTCCGACCACCCGTCTGGTCGCAGGTTCGAGGTCGCATGCGCGGTCCTCTACCTCAAACGAGCGGCATTCCCTACTGGAATATCGCGGATACTATCGTTTTCCCCCGAGATCGGGTGGTCCACGTATCTCCTCTAAGGATAAGCAGCTTGAGGTACCTACTTATCCCCGCTTTCTTAAGAAGCATACACTTCTAAACTCCTCCAGGTATTAGTCAGTGACAGTACGGCCTGTTTACCCGCCCCGTACGCCAGCTGTCCAGATCAGCCCGAGTTTCCGTTCCCAGATCCACTGCACAGCGGGTTCACCGGGTTGGTCTCATTTCGGGGAGGCTCCTGGATAGAGGCTACTCCGCGAGCTGGGCCGACCAAAAGACATGTATCGGCCATAGGAGTCCAGACTACATGGGACCATTATGATCCCACTTTACTAACAAAACAAATGACTTTTACAGCTTTCAATTTCTTGGAAGATTTACAAAAACTTTTCAACAACCCCCATCATAAAATATTAAAGGCTTCGCCGTTCACGCGCTGATGTAGTATGTTCTCTTGTCTGCTAAGCGGACAATGGATTGTACGCGCGTTCAACGTCACCTCCTCGGGAGTATAATATATTACCGACTAAAGTTTTTCTATTTCAAAAAGTATTTGAAAATATTTTTCAACCCTCCCCTCGAAGGGCCCAATAGAAAATAAGAATTTTCTATTGGTTGTCGCTAAACTTACATAACAATATCATTCCGTACACCCGCCTTTTTTATTGAACGATGCATAAATATGTTTGCTTATTTCGAACTTACATAAACATGATAACGCAAACTATTGAATAACAGTTTTAATTTTTCACAGGTCTGGAATTGATTAGTTATGTGATGTTCATATCCATTAGGTATCAAACAGATAGTCCTATTTTGCCTCTTGTATTATACTTGAATGCATTTAGAAAATCAAAAGACGTTACCTTTCTTTTAAGCAACCGTAGCACATTTTGTCAATGTTTTATTGCAAGTACTTCCTTCTTAATAACGCATTGTTGTCGCGCTTATAATTTCAAATGTTCAAATCGATGCCTCCGAACGCTTATTAAAATTCATTATTTGCGGAGCAAAACGAAGCTATGCGAATCTTGAACCCCAGATGCGAATCCTGAACCCCAGGCGTGTGTTTGTTTGTTTATTTGGTTTTGCGCACGACAACTCGAAAACGCGTTGTCCAATTTCAAAATTCTTTTCCAATTTTATTCGTCAATAGGAATAACTGATTAGATTTAGGGTTCAATGGGTGTCTACAAAAAAATGGGAGTTGTCATGCAAATGGATTTCTTGGCGTGCATATCCCAAGTCGCTCTATTTCTGACTGTTATCTTAGTGCCCTTAAAGACGAGCTTGATCTTTTCCAGGACACCGAAAGAATCCTTGCCCATCCCATTCAATCGCCTTGCGCCTCCTGAAACTTCGCACTCGTCGTAGTGAGACAGTGTAATTTTGTGATTGTAATTGATTTTGAATTTGTTGTATTTTAAAGTATAAGAAAAAAATATGTTGAAGTTGAACATCACAAAGACCAAGTATATGACAGTCAGTAAAGTGCCCATAAACACACCTACGGTTACTACAGCTTACAGACTTGGACAGGAGAAGACTGATAAAATTATTTACTTGGGATTTGAACGTCAACTGAGATATGAACACTGGGCATAGAGCTAAAAATTCGCATGAAAAAATCCAGAAGTGCCCAAACTTACACCTCAGACTTCAAAGATCCTACGTATTTTCATTTATATGGGATGGAAAGCTGAATACTTACAGACACGCTTTTAAGAAAACTTGAAACATTCAAAATGTGGCCCTGACGCTGACTATTACGTATAAGATGGGTTGACAGAACCAAAGATGTCTTAAGGCGTTTGAGAAAGGACATGAATATATCGACGACAATAAAGATTCACCAACTTGAATACACTCATGTCATGTGTCATCCTGAAAGATATAAATTATACATATAATAATTCAAATCAAATAAGCCGGAATAAGGCCAGGGGTGAAAGAGAAAATCTTGGCTTCATAATCTATGGGACGGAATTTAAAAATCTGCCAAATCCTTGTTTCTAGAGGCGGCCAATATAATTGTTGTAGTCAAGAGGATGGCCAACGTTCAGAAGAAGAACATGCTTATATAATAGACTTCAGGGATTTTATTAAATAAAGCGATTCAGGGGTAGTTGGGCGGGTGGGTATGTGCAGCCTCTACGACAAGAACTCTTACATTGTGGACTTCCCTGTCCCACTGCTGTGTGATATCCTGGGTGGAGCCCTGAACGATGTTCTGGTTGATGTCCTAGGTGACTTATTTAAACGACCGACCCACGTTATTGACTTTAATTATAATTCAACGCCTTATGCTAGTTACAAAGTGTTACTATGACTGATCTGGGAATATGAGTGATTTGAGTGAGTTTATAACCCCATATTTATACTGGTTGGAACAATGAAAAGCAACAATAACATTATTTAAGCGGCTTGGTCATTGATGCATAAATCAATAATAATTATACTTGATAACACAATATTGGTACGATTAAATTATTATTATAATTATTTTATAATAATTATTTAACTGAGACAATTCTCAGCAATCGATGGAAAAAGTTATCATCCGAAAAAGTGATTAACACATAAAATATTACATTGATATTGCTAACAATATGATTAATCAATGTTAAGACGAAAATAGGAAACGGATCTTGTCCTCTTGGCGTCTGCGTAATATGGATAACAATAAGATTACTACATTTACCAAATGGTGATATCACAGGATATATCGGATGCCATTAAGGCTCTTACGGGGTTGCTGTTGCATTCGAGCTCACAAGTCGGCTGCTGCTGCTTGGGTGGTGTAAGGAAGATTACTACCTCTCCGTTCACTGCCGTTGAAAAATAAACAGCTGCAACGATACTTGATTATACGAACTAACCAACGACGCTGTGACACAAAGAAACTCTGTATGCAGAGCAGATAGGAGCAGAGCAACCGGCGTGAGCCGCGGCCGCTGATGGCTATTTTCGTGAGGCTGGCCATGAACCCTGAGTGGTTGACCTCGACGCGCCGCATCCCGACGGCCGGATGCATACAAACGACGCCGACTCGATGTACTATTATATCCAGAACGCCACCGCACGACAGAATTAACCCAAATTTGTGCACTGCAACGGTAGCGCAGCCATTCCGTCATGAAAAATGGAAACATTATTACATCACGGCAATAGAAGAAAGAATGTGTAAGTAATTCCATGAGTGTGTAACTGCTTTCCAGTGTGTAAGTGATGAAAGAGTTGATGAGTACATAAATTATTTCCATAAAAATTAGCAAATGAATTCAAAATATGAATATACACTCGTGATTATGTTAGGGCCTATACTGCTTTCAATGTTTTCAATTTCTCTCCGTCCCGTGGTGTAAAGTTTTTATTTTTTTACGGAAAGATCGTTCAAAATATCTGAAATCTAATTCCTAATAAGAGTTCTTATAATAAGTAGGTAGCTACTGTTTCTGTTATTCTTGGCCAAGGGAACTTATCAGGGGAAAAACCTAAGGGTTTGTCAAACTTCGGCCCATATAATTAATAATAATTATAATAATAATAATAACTTTATTCATTTCAAATATACAATAACTAAAATTTACGTTAGTCAAACCTAACTAGGCTGCCACTTGTTCTAAGGTAGACAAGTTTAATATTATTATTTTCATATTTTAAACATTCTCAGATACCTTTTAACAATAATTGTAATAAAAATAGCTCTATACAATTTGAATATCCTTAAATATATTTAAATAGAGAAAAAAGAAGAAAAATCGTCAACAATAGTCCTGA
>JAOPUG010000181.1:5821381-5832585 GCA_027564375.1 Micropterix facetella
AAAGGTATAGATGATTTTGAACTAAGTTTTACATAAATAATATATACTGTAAAAATATCCTAATATTAAAAATAGGAGATGTTATTATATATAACACTGTGTTTCAGCAAACGCAGCAGTAAATTTACAATCATCGCAGTTTTCCCGAAATAGTTTTTAAAATAAGTTCTTTTTATCCTGGGGTGGGATGTAAGGGCAAGTGAGCGCGACTCGGGCGGTCGGAGGGTGGCGGAGGGGGGTGAACATAATCATGCTACAATGCCGTTTTGCGGTCGACAAAACCGACACACCATACTAATGAATTTCGTTAAAAAATTAATTTTAGAACAAAAACCCTAAATTTGTCAAAATGTTATATGAGTCATTTGTTGCTATTGATGTCACGAAACTGTTCCCAACCTTTCGACTGCGTTTGCTGAAACACTGTATATTCTTGATCAGTTTCATGTACAGACAAATCACCCATTCGTCTAGTGTTGCCTATTTTCTTGGACTATCGGATTGTGGTCCATTCGAAAAATCGTTCTCAATTGCAAAGGGGCAAACGGTCCACACAACAGTTTTGGGGCGACTACGTGTAAGTAGATGTTCGCCCGAAAAGGGCAGATTTATGGAACCACACTTGTTGGATTTTCACTATAATAATGGGGCTGGAGAGACGCTGGCGTGCGACTGCTATGCTATTACGCAATCCCGCATATCGAACAAGACGGCTCCGAAAGGACCATCCGTGGCAGCTACTACAATTCTGATATTTTTCATCTTGCCTAAGGCAGTGGAGTGGAAACATTAACTTCTAACGTTGAAATCTTAGAGATACTGCCATTTGAAAACGCGCGATTTCTCTGAGTACTTTCTTTGTATCTCTCTATGCCTTTCTGTACAATTCGAGGTTTGTGCGTATTTTATATCAGTATGTTTACCGCTAATGCATTGGCAACCAGGCGCAGATATAGGATTTGGCTCAGGGAGTGGGGGTTAAAAATTGTATCTAAAAGAAAACACATAAGTATAGTGAAAGGAAAACAATTTCATTTTAAGTATGCATCAACATAATTATGGTTGTATCTTAAAAAATAAAATTCAATTTCCCCTTGCTTCCAGTTTTTGCAAATCTTGTTATTACTTTCTCAATGTCAATATGAATATGTCTATATGCATAAGGGCAAGAGTGAGGAGGTGGTTTTCAGTTATTGTTGATCTAATGTATGTTTTAAGCGCCGCAACGACGAGAATGATCTCTCAGCAGATTCATTTGTGACCGGAAGCATTGCAAGGATTAGTATAAATTCATATATTATAGGAAAAGCATCCTTACAGCACCTATCAGATACGCCTAGATCAGTAGTGGGGAAATCTTCTAGCTCTTCCTTTTCTTGAGTCCATTTTCCTCGCCATAGCCACATTTCGTCTTTGAGTAGAAGAGAAGCAGTGCCTCTATCGAAGTCAAGAATACACTCTGTAGTATTCCTCGGCTGAATTCATTTGATAGTTGGCACGATAAATTTAGCATCGATGGCCGCCGCGAGCGATCCGTGGAATATTTAGCACGACATCCAGGTCATCAGCTAGAGTTTCTGCACATTTCCAGACGCTGTTAAACATAGCGTCGATATTTTCTCGACGATTGGCCAGAATAGTAATAGTACTATCACTTGCATAGTACTGCAATTAGGATCGAGAACTGTCTTTTGTAGTAATCTACTCAGCCTGAGTTAGAGAAAGAACATTACTGAAGCACAGTACTTGACACTATTAATTGGGTGTTGCATAAAGTTATAGCCAGTGAAGCAGCCTTACCAGCTGTGCTCGGGTCACGCCACTCTGAAATCTTCACTAGGGTCTCCACAATTTTTGCAAAATCGTCAGAAAATTAGAGTACACCCTCATGCCACTCTCACAAAGCGATATAAGCGCACATCCCAAAGTGCTCATGAGGACAGGTTTTCGTTTGGGATGCGATTTAAAAAAAGCAATAACTAAAAAAGCAATAAAAAAAGCAATAACAAGCGGTTTTCGTTTGGGATGCGATCTAAAAATGAAATAATAGTTTCATAAGAGCAACCGCATCCCGGATAGAGGGCACCTTGGAGCTACGTGAAATATTCAGCTTGTGGCTATAGCATGGTGTTTTGACTGCGTTTTTGGCTTCCTTCTGAACCTCCGCAACAGCACCTCGAACTTCAGATAGCATAACGGCATATACGTCTGTTGCTACTCCAACACAGCGTTCCAGCTGAAATTTCAGCTTCTTCTTTAGCTGGGATGCCAATCTGGCCAATGCCCTTGCCGGTCAAAGACAACTCGCAAGGTGTGGAGGATCTGTCCAACTTCTATTCTGAAGCAAGCAAGTTTTATGGTTTCTTTCCAATCTTTTTCATTGGATTCGTAGACATTTTCATGTTTAGCATAAGCTAGTTTCTCAAATGCATCCATAAAACTGACAAAACCCGCCCAAATATTACCATCATGCACGTATCGTAAGGTAAGGCTCAGCACCATACCGACTTGATTCTCGAATAACTGACACTGACTGAGAACTGATCGAGAACCGACTGCACCCACCGAGCCGTGAGCCGCGCCGCACTTGTGCGGGTCCTGTGCAACCGCGAATGACTACTTGAAGGTAGTCCCCACCGCCGTCATCAGCCCAACCCTCCAAACTCCACCAACTCCAACAACGAAGTCGACTCAGAAGAGAGTCTAGAAGAAAGCATGTCCGCCAGTGGACGGACACACCTTGATGCACAAAGTAAACGCCAAGTGCGCGTTGGGTGCGCCACCGGGCCCGGACGGATCGCACGCGTCCAGGGAGGAAGAAATTTTCAAAAGTACAACAGACTCAGCTCGGTGGCATAGCCATGCCACCCCGCACGCCGCCACGTCCTTGTACCTTCCCGCTCTCGCTCGCCCGCGGAAAAGAATACTTAACTATCAACCTATAGTATTTATTCGTTTATAGGAAGGTATATTATAACCGTTTTTGTGTGAAGGGCAAGAAACCGAGAGCTCAATGATTGAAAAAGATAGGTCAAAATTGGTAAGGGTAATTTTAGGATTGCGCAAAAGGCAAAACGAAAGAAAACGAATTTCTTGTGTGGAACAAATCCACGGCAAGCTGCGGTGTAAGCGGGCGTTCAGGCGCAGACTGGTCACCGAACAGACTGCTGCGCCAAAGTTGCCACTTTATTTGAAGTTTACAATCATTATTTAACACTCCCACTGGCTGAATACTTTTCCAATACTAATGTGAATAAACGTCAGACATTTCCTTAATATGGGTAAATATTTTTAGCATAGCAGCATTAAAATTAAATTTCATTTGACATTGGTACAAAATCAAAACATTGGAACATAGCCTAAAAATGACACAATTTCAGCATTTTTTTATGTTCTAATGTGGTTCCAACTACAGTCTTCTTAAACTGTTCATTTCACTGCACAATTGTTGAAAACGTTGCTTTGGTAGAGCTTTCGTCATGATGTCGGCTAGTTGACGTTTTGTTGGCACGTAGCTCAATGTGCTAATGTCAATGTGCTTGGTTCGTTTGTGAAATTCTGGGTTTTTAACCAAATAAATTGCACTTTGGTTGTCGATTTATAGTAAGGATGGAACAGTCACTGGTTTGAATATGTCCTCTAATAGCCGTCTGATCCATGTGATCTCTTTCGCTGCTGGCGCTGCTGCCATATACTTTGCCTAAGTCGTTGAAACTGCAACTGAACGTTGACGTTGACCTCTTCAAGTCACTGGTCCTCCATTCATTATAAATACATATCCTGACGTCGAGCGTCTTGTATTCAGATCTCCAGCATAATCAGAATCTCAATATCCGATGAGCGTCTGAGCGTCGTTTCCATATACCAATCCACATTCTTTTGTCTCCTTTAGACATCTGATTATTCTTTTAACCGCATTCCAATGTGTGTGCTCATGCTTTGATAGAAAGCGGCTGACAACTCTTACTGCATATGAGATGTCTGGTCTGCTAACTATCGCAGCAAACATTAGCGAACCTGCTGCTTCACGATAAGGTACACTTGCTTCGGCGTCTTCCTCGTTGCATGATTGTAGGTGTATTTGTGGGTCTGCTGGTACACTGTTCATTGTAGCATCTTCGAGGTTGAATTTACTGATAATCCCTTCAATGTAGTCTTTTTGATGGAGAAATATTTTGTTTTTCTCGGTCACACCTGATCTGCAGGCCGACAAAAATATTCGGCTCACAGATAGTGATTTCAAATATTTCAGTACATACTTCATTGTGTCTATTCTCTGTCATCAGCAATCAGTCATCAACGTGCAGTTCCAGTAGCACTTTGGATCCATTGCATATGCCATGGTATACACACTTGTCCTCTTGACTTTGCATAAACCCAATGTTTTGTAGGTATTCATTAAATTTCTTATTCCAGCACCTGGGTGCGTGCTTTAGTCTATATATAGATTCCTTCAGTTTGAATACATGGTTTGGTTCAGCGGACATCACTTGCTGAAGTCATATAGATTTCTTCATTCGGTGATCCATGCAAGAAAGCTGTCGTCACATCAAATTGAATTATTTCATAGTCGTGTTGTGCGGCTACTGATAGTAGCACTCTGACAGAATCATATCTTGTCGTTGGAGAAAATGTCTCATTGTAATCAATGCCTTCTCTTTGGGCATATCCCTTGGCACATTGCCTTGCATTGAAGCGTGTCGTTCCTTCTGGTGTGCGTTTTAGTCTAAATACCCATTTTGAGTCGATGGCCTTCTTGCCAGGTGGCAGTGTGACTTCTTCCCAGGTTTCATTCTTCCTCAATGCGTCTATTTCTTTTTCAATTGCCGATTTTTAGTGGTACGCCTCTTTACTCTCCTAGCTTCTTGGTAGGTCTCCGGTACATACAATTCTGTTGCATTCACTTCATACCGCTTTGGTATCTTGAGATCCCCTCTGTCATAAAGGTTGTAGGGTCCCATTGGTATTTCGTTTTCATCTTGAATTTCTTCATTTTCGTCTTTTTCCTCTGAATTAGTTACCGAATGGGAACATTATAGATTCATTTTTAGGAATTTTAATAGTCACTTTCTCATTGAGCTCCTTGAGATAGTTATTTTCTTTGTTTCCGGATTGAATAGACGATAGTTTGTGAAATTACTATCATATCCGACTGTTATCATCTTCTTACTTTTTGATGAAAGTTTTCTTCGTTGTTCTTTTGGCACGTGTACAAAAGCTTCCAATCCAAATGTTCTGACATGTGCAAGTGTTGGCTTCTTGCCCGTCCAGATCTCGTACGGAGTCAATATTAGAGTATGGCTCAAATCAGTATGGTTCAAAACATAAACACTGGTGTTTACTGCTTCTGCCCATAAATCAGCAGGCAGCTGTTTTGCATGTATCGTTGTACATGCACTTTCAACAATCGTTCTCATGTCCTTTTCCAAGCGACCATTTTGTTCCAGTGTATAAGGTGCCATTATCTCAAGTTGAATGCCATTCGTTGACAAATACGATTTGAAATTGTCGTTGCAGTATTCTTTGCCGTTATCAGTGTGTAGCACTTGCTAACATCGAATGTTCTTTAAAGGATTGCAGTACATCTGATTTGTGTTTTATAAAGAAAACCACTCGATAGTTCAAAGCATCATCTTTGAAAGCACAAAATATCTTGCTCCTTTCATGGATTCTTCCGACATAGGGTCGCATACATCTCTATGTATATATTCTCCTGGAATACAATTTCTTTTAGTGTTTGAGGAAAATGGTTTCCGCTTCTACTTTCCAAACATACAAGCTTCACAGAAGAATTTGGTTGTGTCATTTATTTTGACATCCGATACCAAACCTTTTTCAATCATTTCCTTTATTGTTTTGCAGATTCTCCACATTGGCCTCGTGACTAATAACTGTGCGAAATAACAATCGATAAAGGTTGCTGATAAGACTTGCTGATAAATTGTTATTCTCGTAGATGCTGGGGATGTTTTCTTCTTTCATAATTTTCATTTCTTTTCTTGTCGCAACTCCTTCAGCGAATAGATTCTTTTTTAATCCAGGAACATACAATAATTTTGTTACGATTGCGTCGTACCACTTTTTGTTTATAATTTTTTTCACTTTCACAGTGCCCTTCTCTTCAATTTTCAATTTGTCGTCGTTTCCGAGTCGAGCCATTGTGTTGTTCAGATTTTCAAAAGTTTAAAAGAAGTCTTTCCTGTACGTCTTTTGAGCTGATGCTCCACTGTCCATAATCCACTTGCCGTCACTGGGGGTTAGCTGCGAGACATCATTTTCTTCAGTGGTGTAAGTAGAATCGTTTCCCTGTTGTTGTTGTCTGTTGTTGTCTGCTGTTGTCTTCTTCTTGTCTTGAATAACTTCTTTCCTTTTTTGGGGCACGGCAGTCACTTGCAATGTCGCCCTTTTTCGAGCAATTGTAACATGCAACATTCGGTTTACTTTTGTAGTGCGTATTTTAGCGTACTTTTGTAGTGCGGATTCTTTGTTCGCTTTTATCCGGAGCTGGGTGCAACTGTAGCTCTCGTCACAGCGAATGCAACATCTGACTCTTCATTAGCTGTGAGGTTCGCTTCCTCGTCGAGTAGCCTAGAGGTGAGTTGGCGATTGTTTGTCGCTATTCGTCGAGCGACAGCCAAGCTTATCTTATATTTCTAAACTTTGAAGGAAGACTTCCGAAGATTTTGGTAATTAATGCGGTGTCTGTTATGTCGTCACCACTATCTATCTTTGATTTGTTGAGCCAGGCTCCACTTTGGCTATGTGTTGTGCGATAGAATCATTCTGTTCCATTTTATAGTTATAGAATCGCTCGTGGACTATCATCTTTTTGTTTCCGTTTTCTGATCATAAATGGTAAATGGTTTATCCATTACTTCTTTTGATGTAACACAGTTTTCGATAAGCATGATTTGGGAAAGTTCCATCGCTGATGTCAAGACGCACATAGCTGTCGCGTCTTTTCTGTCCCAAGTTTCTTGTTCCTCGGCTGTCTGTGGTCTCTCTGTGGTTCCATCAACAATTCTGTTAAGAAGAAAGAGCTTCCATTGTCGGAAGTTCTTTCCGTCAATTTTGTGAATCGGCACCATGCTTCCAGAAGCTGTTTCCGCCGTTTTTACACAAAACGAAATCACGAAAAATCGACGATCGACATACGATCGCTCGGTGAGTTTTGCGGGCGTTGTCCTGGGCCTATAACCTGTTAAGGGTTAATTTAGGATTGCGCAGAAGGTAAAACAAAAGAAAACGAATTTATTGTGCGGAACAAATCCACGGCAAGTTGCAGTGCGAGCGAGCGTTTAGGCGCAGACTGCCGCACCAAAGTTGCCACTTTTTTTAAAGTTTACAATCATTAGTAACTTCACTCGGAGCTATTCAGAGGATAGTTTATGTCCCCTTTGTAGCAATACCCCTTGCACAGTTAAGACTTATTTTGGCTGGCTGCAAGGCGGCCTAAGAATAAGGACGGTATAGTCTTTGTGACTCGTGCCAACAAGGGTATTCTCTCAGTGACTCGTGACAACAAGGGTCTGACAGTACCCTCCAAGCCACCAATATAGTTTGTGTGGGATGGCTCTAAAGGACGGATATCGAGAAAGTTTCAGATTGGATTCTAGAGGTCGATTCGGTCGAAGCAGTTTCAATTCCCTAATCCTCTTCTCCTTTACTAACTATATCGGAAGATGGCCCAGGCAAAGCTCTGATTCACATCTAAGAATCTTGATCAATCCTCTTCCTTGATCTATCCTCGATCCTGATAGACCTCTTTAAGGATACAGCAAAATAATGAACTCCTTCCTAAAAAAAAAATATCTAAAATCACAATTTCCGGATCTCAAATTTATGGCTTCGAATTTGGAGTGAATGGGTGGTAAGGTAGCTGCTCACATGTGTTAAGACAGTTGTCCTAAACCTGCCACAGCCGATCGTTAGTCCGGAGTAAACCGCTCACCCTGCAGAAGTGTAATAATAGTATTATGATGAGCCCGACTCCGGTCGGTGTTTTCCATAGCAGCTCTGTTTGTATTTACTTTACATGTTCTTGCGCAAACGCTTTAAGACATCTTTATTCTTGACTCTTGACGCAGCTTATAACCAGCATTCTCTGATTCACCCACATTTGGAAGGCTTTAAGTGTCTGTAAGTGTTCAGCTTTCCATCTCATGTAATAATCTTGAGAATGCGTACCATTTTAGAAGTCTGATCTTCAGGTGTAGGCTGATGTTGCTGCTGCAAAATACCTTTTTCACCTTAAAGAATACACTTTTGGATTTTTCACATCGGATTTTTAAATCCTTGCTCATATTGTACATAGCAGTCGTTCAGATTAATGTATTTAAGAAGTAAAATAAAACAATAGAAAGCAGTTGCAATGTCATTTAATGGATTTAATCATAAAAGCAAAAACTTTCATTCGAATGATCACAATGCGCGGTGCAAACACCCTCAGAATGCACAAAAAAAATAAATAAAATCGAATAATAAAATTTAAATATCGTTCTCGACTACAATAAAAATCGATTAAATAATACTTCGAGAGTAAAATAGTTAAATTTGGACTCGCGCACGGATTATTTATTTTTACAGGATAAAACCACATCTTATTGCGATAAATAATTCGTAAACGAATAATACAAACAAAAAGAATAAAAAAACAAACGCAAAGTATAGTCAAATAAAATAACCGAACAAAAACGATTCGTCACAACCATTTATAATATAAAAGAAAAAAAGCAATTTTTCCTTTATTTCGTTTTTATTTTTAACGCATTGCAACTGAGCAGATGTTGAGTGATGAAAATGAGTGCAGGTCGCCACGGCTTACTTGGACAGTGCATTAAGGAGACACATTTATTAGTAATAGAGCAAAAAACAATTTTTTTAAAAACTGGATCTGCCAGAGTTAGAAATTAGACGACACAAATAACATAAATACATTTCTATTCTGTCAGTGTACTGTTTTAACCGAGTATGACCGGACGACCTTTAAAAACAAGTAAATTGAAACTGCAATTACAGCCAAAATAATTTGGTGATTTTAGAGATAGACATCTGATCTACAAGAGGATTCGATTTGAAATAAATTTGCTGACTCTCGTTTCAACGCGTTAAAAAAAACCCCTCTAGCACCAAACATACATAGTTTTCAAATTCGCAGTATAATAATTCTACTAAGTCTACTAATCTAAGACAAGGTGGAAAAAATATTTTTTTATCATAATATTCGCAGCGATTGAGATAAGCGAAAGGAACTTAAAAGTATGTTGATTTCAAAACTGCAGTTAAATTCAAAAAATCGCAAAAAGGCTCGCTAGAATAACTAGAATGCATCTCAAAGCTGCTAAATGCGCCAATGTAGCGCTCAAACTTTTGATTCATATTTTATTTTGCCTCATAAAATTGACATTACATATTAAAATTGGCACCCAAGACTGGACAATTACTTCATAATTAAACTACAGTATTTCCTACTATTCTGTGGCTCCATATTATTTAATATTATTTTTAATTCTGAGTGAATCAGGTGCCCAAAGTTTTCTTTCCTATTTTATTTCGCCACATATACAATTCACCCAGTCAGGGGCCAATTAAAACACATTTATACCGCAGTTATTACTTATACACTGTACAACAGTGGTTCCACAGTATTCAGTAGACTGTTTTGTCTTTTCAAAAGTTGTCTTAAGTAATTTATATAAATAGATAGAAGTTAGGGTCATTATAAGGAGGCAAACTTAATCATAGACAAAAAGCACAAACACAGAAAAAATAAGAACAGTTTCGCATATTGATTTTTTTTTAGAGCCTTATGTAGAACTAAATATTTCACATTCGCATTTTCGCCGGTGCTTGTGAGAAATTGAGACAGTTTCAAAATCAACATATGCAACCCTTCCTGTCAAAAGATTAAAATTAACCACGCCACATGGCACTAGAACGTACCACACAAACGAATAGAGCTGATATGGGTGACAGGACATACTTGAAAAGACTAGAGGCTAGACCGGCAAAATAAAGACAGGCAAAGAGACATTGTGAAGTCCAACCACTTACTTCAGGCTCCTAGGACAAATCTGTCGATATAATATAGTCAAAATATCCGAAAAAAGGTCACCTTGCTAAAAGGCCGAGTAGTTCCGATCAGCTTATTTTTTGTACAAATATCTCTCTTGCAATTAGTAAGCCCTGGAGCAAAATAGTCTTAGTGAATATTATAGAGGAAACATTTCCACATTTACTCCTTTAACCGTTTTTTTATTGACAGATAGGCCGGTGAATCTCTTTTATTTTATTCGCGGCTCGCGGGCATGATACGTCGCGCCTGTTACGTCTGGACAGTGCAGATACCGGGTTGGCTTTGTCAAAAATGAGCTTTCTAATGATATAAAATAAATATATTTAGTGGTAACTTTTTTCATTAATAAGCCAGAAAATGTCAGCATGAGTCATCTGAAAATATTGATTGCTTTCAGTAAATAAATATATTTCAAAATTTTCAGTGGTGGTTTTCTCACATATTTGCCAGTATATTGTTCATCGATTTGCATAAAAATATAGATAATGACATATAATAGATCACTAGGAAAGATATGAGACACAATTACTAATATATGTATATATACATCATTTTTGATCTGTCCGTAGGTGGCCCGTCCGTAGGATATTAAAAATCATCAATATATATTATGTAGAATAATACCAGAGCAGTTCGGTTTCAGAAGGCAACAAGAAACCGTTGAACAGGTGCAGAGTCTGCGCCACCGTAAGGAAAATTTAGAAAACGAAGAATACTGTTCATCGGCTTTTCTAGACATTCAGCAAGCACCTGACAAGGTGTGGCCCAAAGGTTTACTGTGCAAAATTAAACTAACCTCCTGCACAGTTTCTTCTGTACCCTGAAATCGTATCTCACAGATAGGATATTTAAAGAAGGTGGAGAAACTTTACAATACGTAAAGTCGGCCGGAGTGCCACAGGGATCTGGCCCGGGGCTGCCCTGTGAACTCTATATACATCCGATTTACCGACCACAAATGGGTCACCACGGCGACCTTTGCTGATGACACTGCAGGATTAGAATGTCATAAAGACCCAAAAAAAAACATTAGATGCACATCAAACAGGCCTCCAAGAAGTACACATCTGGCTGCAGAAATGGAGAATCACAGCTAACGCTGTTAAATCAGTCCATCTAACGTTTACCC
>JAOPUG010000181.1:5846445-5856994 GCA_027564375.1 Micropterix facetella
CAGAAAAAAAAATTAATATTGAAATTTTGCATCATAATACTAAAGATCAAGAAATTTGCTACAACTCATATTTTTATTTTTGTTTAAATACACCCGGGAATCCTTAAATTTAGTTGCAAAATGTCAGTTTTTCAATGTTTGTGAGAGGTAGTCACCTTAACATCGATTCATTAATACTGGCTTTAAAAACTTCTATGTCACCATAACTATAAATAAACAATATTTTCATAAAGTAATACTCGTTATCCAAAAATATTACATATGATTTCAAAATTCTCCTGTAAGAGATTTGTAATCTTAGCCGTCATTATGCAGAGTGGTAGTATAGAAATAATAAAATAACATACCGTCATTTGTCTTTTTGAACAGCTCAAGTTTTAAGTCGTTTTCCGTAATCATGATATTGTTTTCGAGGTTCCGCAACATTTTCGGCCGTCCTAATTTCTTGGAGTAGTTCTTCCGCACTTTATCGACGCCGTCGAATTTCAGGACGAAATCGCGCTCGTCGCCGAGTTGCAACTTTAAAAATTCAGACTTGAACAGCTCCTTGCAGTATTTGTAGTCCGGTTCGTCAGCGAACTCCAACCGACTCACGTAACTAAGGTATTTCTCTAGGAAGTCTGGGTAGGATTCACTCTTGAAGCACGCCGTCACCAACACTTTCACATCTTTCATGTAATTCTTTTTGAGGGCGTGGACGAGGTCCGGATCGGCTTGCATCTCCGGATCCTTCCACGGTAGACTCCCACTGAGCCAGTCAAGGAGATTGTAGCCGAGGCTCTCGAGGTCGGATCGGCGGGAATGTGCACCGATATGCGAGTCCAAAGAACTGTATGTCAAAGTGCCATCATGCGCTTTTCGTTGGTCCATACCGAACTCTTTGTGTACACCGTCAGCGTCGAGAAACTTTGATGCTAAACCATAGTCCAGTAGATATATCTGTAAGAAAAAAAAAAAGCTTTAAGGGCCAGTTGTTTGATCCGTTGTAATATTCCCAATTTACCGTAGTAATTGTTACTAGATTATTTTAAAATAATATGATAAAAAGGCTGGCTCGGTTGTTTGATCTTCAAAACTACCGTAGTAAAATCTTACGATAGTAATTTGAGTTGCCAGCATGAAAAAATGATATATTCCACAAAATCACATTTTTCCGACAGAATTCAAGCGTTATTTTATTTTCGATGCTGGCAATAATGCATCAAATGTCATTACGTTTCATCTCACATCACCAAGTACAGCTGTTTCGTCGATTTTGGATACTGCAAACTCAAACATAGAATTCCTCCAACGATTTCAAAACAAAATGCTGCGCATGATAACAAATGCTCCATGGTATATTACCAATTGTCAACTTCACCGCGACCTGAAGATACTAACCGTCAAGTCAAGCAGGAAACATCACACAAGCTCAAATTTTATGCAAAACGAATGGCAAATCATCCAAACAAGCTGGCCTGCAAATTAATTGACAAAATCACCTGTCACTTTAAGAGACTAAAGAGAGAAGCCTCTCAAGATCTTATATAAATATAATTAAGGAGAATATTATGGATTTGCCACTCGGCAAATACCATTCATGACGGAGCAAATTCATAAACTCTAGCTAAATTCCCACTAGCTTGAGACAGATTGCAAGAATAAAATAAAAAAAAAACAATAACTATTATCAAAATGCGAGCATACTGCCACCGAGGATACTTGACTTACAGCAACCTGTCAAGCAAACTGATATCTACGCGCGCGCTGAAACAGCTGATTCAGAGCCGCCATCTTGCAGCTGACTCTCCAGTTCTCCAAAAAATTTGCTAACTGTGAGTTTTCATGCCCCGCTTTCTAAAATGGCAATTAGGAGGAATATTTCATTAGGGGTATGTTATTTTTAGGTCGGTAAACACAGACGATGAGAGCAGACAGCATTGCCACACAAAATACAAACTCTAGAGGCCACTGTTTTATTTTTAATCGGTTGCCTCTATGCAGCACTTATCAGTAGGTGAGCACCATTTGCATAGCAATGTTGCGAGCTGTTTTTATCCATTTTTGCTACTTATTTCACAAGAAAAGTAACTAAACCTATTACTAGTTCATATTTAGCCCACTTTATATTGATTTTTTGATAAAAATACATGATAATTCCTGTAAAATATATATTTAAAAAAAGCATATGATGCCCGCGATGGCGGCCATTGAAACGGCACGCTTTACGTAATGTTAGATTTGTTTATGTTATATTTTCAAAGTATATTTGCAAATTATATTACGTTGTAGGACATTTCATAAGGAATCGGTCAATATTGCGCTCTATGATTACGGTTAATACTGCACAAAATGGAGGTTAACCTGAGCACAGTATACAGAGAAAACAGTAAGCACACTCTCAAGTGGCAAGGTGTGGCGGGGATAGGGTGCGAGGAAAGTGAGCAGAGGGATATGTAACGACAAACACCTGTGTTCGCCGTTACGTGGCTCAAGGTTGTGAAAAGTGAACATTTCTGCACTGTGCTTTTTTACTTTTTTCTGGGGGTGCGGCGGCAAAATGATGAATGCTTGAGACTTCTGTTTCTGTGTATTTCGTTTAAAGGCATGGATAGCACCTGTGGTACAATTGTTTAGTTATCGTACTACGATTTGTGGTAGCCAATACGACTCGCGACGTCGCTCTCTTCGTTTTCCTTCGTACTCTGAATTATAAAGATGAAGTAGATTTACTCACCTGTCTATTATTTTGCGTTAGAACCGCATCGGAATAGCTGCCGTCGTCAGAATTGGAATTCTCGCTGCAGCTCTTAGAGGTCTCCTCGTGAAATCCTTCATCAACGTTGTTGGCGTTGGTCTGGTAGGACAGATCGGAGCAGATGGAGCTGTCGAGATCCTCATAGTTGATAGTGGTATGCAACTGGCGCAGGTTGAAAGCGTGATTCCGGTGAATGCGGCGCACCATCGGATCCTTGAGGACGCGGGCTAATTTCTTCCGGTTGCCTTCCTCGTCGGAACTATCCGACCCGTATTCATCGATGTCAAAGTCTTCGTCGTCATAGTAGTTACAGCGCAATCTGTACGTCAAAAGAAATCATTTTTAAAAACTGAATTCCAAAACATTGTGACATGACAGCGTAAACAAGCTACCCGTGTGCCAAGGAATGTCTCCGCTTTATGCAATCGTAGGGAGGAAGAGGTGGATGATGAGCGCGAGGTGGAATCCCACCAAAAAGTACTGTCAATTTGTGTGCTATGTAGCGGGTTATGCATTTTAATTTTCGTATTTGAATTCAGGCAACTATGCTATCGAATATGTTTACAATTAATATGTAAATATATTAGGTTTGTCGGGAAAGTTCATATAAAAATGTAATTTTTTTTTTACATTTAATCAGGTAATACAATATTGTCCTCTTCAAAATATTCCCCCTGAGAAAAATAAACTTGAACCAGCAGCGGTTCCCTTGCTGGAAAGATTCTTGGAAGTCCACCATGGTAAGGCTCTTTAGCTACAGAGTTGCTGCTGCTTTGATCTCCACCCGCCACATTTTAAATGTCACATATTTCGCCATCTCGCTAGCGCGCCATCTCGAATTTTATCTTCATCTTCGAATCTGGCAGCGAAGCGCCATCTCGAATTTTAGAAAGAGGAAGAAATCGCATGAGGCCAAATCGGTGTTGTCACAGTAATCAAGTTTTGGGCTAAAAACTCACGCACAACAAATAACATATGGGGAGGGGATTCACCGCCTCCCTCGTGGCAAAATCGCTAGAACGCAGGCTACTCTACTCAAGCTCGGAGACGTCTCACAACTCTGACGTAGAACTTTCCGATGACTGCCTGGACAGGAGGGACGAATTCTAGGTGAAGAATGGCCTGAGAATTGAACGAGCATCGTCTTTAAAGTCTTCTCGGCCCTTTCGAAACCTCTCATTTACTGTTGGTTCCTTCTACGCATCCTCTCCATAAACTTGGCGCGATGATTCAAAACTCTTGCAACCCGTTTTGCCAAGCTTTGAAAGAAACTTGATGTTAATGTGCTGCTCTTCAATGAGTGAAAACAGGCGGAAGGTACAAAATGAGTTAAGTGAAAAGAACGAGCGACAGACTCAACTGACTCACCGATCGCTTGGGCTCGTATCGACTGGAGGAAATCGCTTGCGCGCTACTCCGGTTCGCAGAATGGAAGAGGAAATGCAACTCAATTACGGATAGTCGGCACTCAAACTCTTCGCTTTGATGTTGGGTAATGTAGGCACAGCCTGGTGTTTATGTTGATAGTTTTCAATTTTAATGTGTTTAATAAAATACTGAACCCTTTTACCAATTTTTTATACGAACTTTCAAAACAAACTTTGTACTGCTCATAAGAAGAAAACAAGCCTGAGGCAGTAGCGGCACGTCCAATAGATCAAAGACGTCGTCACACTGGTATTCTATTTACACTGTGCTATCACCTGAAGTCAGAGACCCACATAGTAGATATACAATTGTAAGATAAGGAAATTCTGCAGTAAATTCAGAGTGTGAGAGGTGAACAGTTACCAATGTCATTCTATAATCAAATCTGAATTGCATGATGACAGCTGGCTAATTTGCACTTAGCCTCTCAGCTGTGGAAACTCACGACTAAAAATAGGCCCCTACTGTAGTGTGTAATTGGATCGGTGGGCGCAGCCTGCTATTAGTAATAAAAACTCGATTGAGCTAGAATATTGTCAATTATTCTTTGAAAAGCGGTAACTAAGCATTATTCTAATATATTATGAAGACCTAAAGCTTTTAATGTTTATGTTTTAAAGTAAAGTTCCAAAGCCGCCGCTGATAGTCATTTTATATGAACCCGGATTTATTTAATCGAAAAATCCATGTAAACTATGCAAAAACTGTTTTAAGGCAACTTCTAAATCGACAGCGGCGACCGGTATACGCCCACCAAATAGTAGTTGTAAGTTCAAGCCACTGTTTAAAAAAAAAATGTTGTGTGGAGCTTGTGCCACCCCTATTATAAATGTTTATTAATCCAATAAAATCAGTCTCCCTAGTAAAATATTTCCTATTTATTGCCGTTTTAGTAAACTAAGTAAGGAAATTCTAGAGTAAGTCGCAATTGGGAGGTTAACGAAGGATAATGTACCCATTTATGATTGCTTTACGAACCTGGACCGATTCCGCTTAACCGAGACCTTCCTGCTCTCGAGCCGCTTCACAGTTTTCTCAATCGACATTCCATTGAATCCCACCATCAAATTCGAGCTCTTGATGTCGCAGTGCGTATAACCCCTCTCGTGCAAGTACTCCAGAACCTCCAGGATCTGATAGGCGAGAACCAAGACATTACGCAGGTCCAGGACATTGTCATTCTTCTTGATGATCGATTGCAGGTCGCGGTCGTACCGCGGCAGGACTAGGAAACGATATCGAGCACCGTGCACATTATGTGAACCGTGGGAAATGTACTGCGGGACACCTATAGATTTCACTTTCTTCAGTTCTCTCCATTTTTGTACTGAAATAACAGAAAAAAATGCATTTTTAGAAGGTTTTAGAGCTGACTCCTAATATCACATTTTACATTTACATATATGCTTGTCTAAGGGCCAGTTTTTTGATCCGTGGTAATAGTACAAATCTGTGGTAATAATTAAAATCGGTAGTATTTCTGTAAAATAGCATTGTTTGATCGAGAGTTACCTCTATTCCGTAGTATGGCATCGGCGACAAAACGCTGGCATTTTGATAAATATTGTTAGTAGTTATTTGGAAATGGATTTGGGATACATTGTTTCTTCTGACAATAGTAGTTCGGAGGACGATCGTGTAAATATGGAATTTGTCCTCATGCACACTGAAAACACTTCGGCATCGAATCGATATCTGTTCATTCTGGGACGATATCTTCGATTAATTAGAGCGATGAATGCTTTGACAACACGCGTACCAAATCGATGAATTGAAATGACATTTGATGCATTATTGCCAGCATCGAAAATAAAATATCGTTAGAATTCTTCCGGGAAAGAGCGATTTTGTGGAATGTCGTTTATTATGCTGGCAAATCAAATTATGATCGTAAAATGGTAGTTTTGACGATCAAACAACCGAGCTAGCCTATTTACCATAGTATTTTAAAATACTCTAGTAACACTTACTCTGGTAAATTGAGAATATTACCACGGATCAAATGACTGGCCCCTATTGGCGGATAAACAACTCTTAGATGCAATATCAGTTTATCTTGGTAAAATATGAATTTACACATAGAAACTAGATGAGTCCATGCCCAAACGAGTAAAAGCAGTTATGATAGCCAAAGGAGGACACATTTTCTACTAATTAATTTAATTTCAATTGTGTATTTCACCAAACTATTAATTGACAAGCAATAAACGGTTTTACAATAAACATTGCCTGTGATTCTATTAAATTGCACAATACTGTACTTACAATTTAGAAATATCCTGCGACAAACTTATGATATATACAAAGATGTCTTTATTGAATGAACATTTGATATCTTATTATTATAATTAAAAGTAAGTATGAACGTTTTGTAATAATGTTTTAATATCTAATTTTCCAACAAAACAAGCCCATGATTATGTTAACTTTGAGTGTAGGAATAGTCACTTTTATGGCCATATTTTTATAAATTTCTGGTCCGTTTACTACGATAATATAAGAAACTTTAGTTAAATAATAAACTTTACATACTTTATTTGATTTTTGATTCCAATATCACAAACAACATGGCACTTGTTCATGTGCAGCCAATTTGTGTACAAGCGGCTGAAGACCAACACCGAAATATGATTACTTATGTCTCTCTTGAGGCTCACGGTCAAGGGATTATATCAGTATTACCTCACAGAGAACGCTTAGGAGATTCCAAATATCGACATGGCCGTTCCTCAGAGTACAAGAGGCCGGCCGGTATTACTAGTAGGTTGCTGTACCCCATAGGGTACACGGCACATAAGAGGTTAAAATGACATAGAGGAAAGTGGAAGAGTTGCATTTAATTATATTTCCTACATATATCTAAAATCCTTGATAATGTTAGGTGATGTTCCCTAGTTTCCCTCACGAAACAGAGAAAGGCTTGATTGCCTGAAGAAAACGAGTCAATGTATATCCCCGGTTATAAGTGGCAAAGGTATTGAGTTGCTAAGGTGGTTAGTATTGCATCTATATAGAAGAAAGGATCGTGTATGATTCTAATCGGCACTCGTTCGGATATTCGTCCCGTTAATGCCATTCAGACTACGGAATCTTGTTAGAAAGAAAGACATGTTGGCCATGATTCGTCAATTAAAAAGTAGGAATCCGCTCAACCCTCGTTCGTTTTAATTCCTACCTGCCGACTCTTCAAAATAGTTCATCGACAGTTTTTGAATGTCATCAATCTTACCAATGTGCACGCTATGATACCAATTTCAACTGTGGAATTCAAGTACTGACATATACACATTATGGAGTTTTAAGAATTGAGAAAACATTAAACGGCTTGCAAAGCCCATTTTGTCAAGGTTATTTTTTATATCTAATAATAAAGACACTTACTTAAATGGCTCCTGCAGTTACGCACTAAGCAATTCAATTCTACAAACAGTGGTCCGTTGTCGTGCGGCTCAATTTTCACAACATATTTTGCATTATCAGGATTAACTTCCTTCGTCAGAATATTAGAAGCGAGATATATACGCCCAAAACTACCGCGACCTGAAAGAAATTCGGTTATTTATTGACATGAAATACTATTTTACAATCAAAATAACATAAATACGGTTATAAAACTGAAATATAACATGTGGCAAGACAGCTGTCCTAAACCTATCACAGCCGGTCGTTAGTCCGGAGTCCACCGCTCACCCCCCAAAAGTGTAACAATAGTATTATGATGGCCCGACTCTGGTCGGTGAATTCCATGGCAGCTCCATTTGTACTTACTTACTAGCCACCAACTGAATATTATTAGGGGTGCGGATTTTTCATTTTTACGAAACAGATGCAAATTTATGCAAACATTTCTTATATTTGTAAATAAATACGAAATAAATATACCAATTTGTGTATTTTTAACGGAAAAATTTGGGTCTCCCTGTAAAATGATTCACTTCCCGCTCTATCTCTTATCTCCCGCTCTCAAGATAATTCTCTCCTCACCCGCACGCCGCCACGATTTCTGGTCAGGTCGGATTTTATTGGCATACAGCTTTTATTGTGCAGTTCACACTTGTCGGACCGAAGCGGCGAGATTTATTACGCCCACCCGTGTAGGCCCTCACCACAAGTACCTGTTACCTGGACTTGGGCAGTGGTGTGTTTAATTTCTTTCTCCATGTTTCGCTCTGCGTACATGCCACTGCACTACTGTGCGCACTTGAGGCAAGGGTCGGGTATGCGTGGGTGGGTGGAGTACACCTTTGTGACAAGCCGGCGTACGGGTCGGACCGAGAAATTGATCATCAGTATAGTGTGAACGGCATGACCCGACAGTCGGCCAACAGTAAAACTGTCGGTCCGACCTAATGTGAATCAGGTCTGACTCAACCGACGTATCAGTTCTCGGTTGAGTGAGTGAGAGGAAACAGTGTTCGCTCATAAAGCTTTGTGTACACATATTTTATAACAAACTTTTTTCGTTCATTACAATTCAAAATGGGCCGCACTAAGAAAGCTTTAGAAGAAATAGTAAAAGAATTTGAAGAAGATGGCCTGTATCTATCAAATACAAATATTGTGAAGTGCAAGTTTTGTAACATTCATTTGGAGGGTGACAAAAAAGATACATTGTCATCCATTCACATCAAAAATAAATCTTCAACGGCTGGTACCTCAGGAACCAAACGGCATTTCACCATTTTCGGTGCATTTTAGAAACAAAAACGAGCAAAAATGGAAAACATTTTTTTTGTGGAAGACACTGTCAACATGTTTCTTAAAGCAATCATCCCGCTTCATACATTGGATCATCCGCGTGAATATTTTGCAAAGTATATACAAGGATCGGTGGACTTTGAGATGCTGACACTTTGAGAACAAAGTTTGTGCCACTGTGTGGGCAATCTCCAAAAGTTTATATAAAGGAACAGATAAAAAAAAGCCTATTGTGATCATAGTAGACGGACCTCAGATAAGCAAGGACGGTGTGTTTTTGCTGTGCTTTTGAAAATAATCGACTCCAAGCTGACTCAGGAATGTTTTTTGTCAAGTGTTAACTTTCTTGACACTGTCAATGCATCAACATGCTCCCAAGCCATTATCGATACATTGATAGATTATGAAATCGATTACACCCAAGTAAAAGGCCTGGCATCAGATTCAGCTCACTACATGTCCGCTTGTTTCAATCTTTTGAAAATTCTTATAGGGGAACATATACTTGACCAGTGAAGTCTTTACTTTTTTAAAGAAAATTACGCCAATGAATCTTTCAAACGTAAACTCAAGATTCAAATAACCTTCATATCTGAATTGTGCCTAAATTAAAGGTTGAAGTTACCCATTTGCCCACTATTTGTGGAACAAATTAGGAGACTTGAAAGCAACTCTTGAACAACAAATTCAGGGGTGCTTTGGTGTGAAAACGTCGCATTGGCTCCAAAATAATTGTGGAGAAATGGATTTGGATCTAAACACAATACTAAAAACCGCATCTGAAAAAAGTTGCAATAAACTTTCTGAATGAGATTAAATATAACAAATGAAGCCTACTTTCATATTGATCAGGTATGTCGCCCGTCTGTCGCTGCAAGTATGACCACCTTAAATCAAAATGCATTACTCGAAAACCTCTCAAAAATTCCATTCTTCAGAGCACTTCCTCAAAATGAACTCATCGATGGGTATACTCACTTTCATCACCTAATGATTCAATCAATAAACAGGAATGAAGATCCCAATATTAAATACATATGCTACTTTCCAACCTTCGTTGTTCTGCAGCGTTACAGAGCACTTGGAGTCCAAGTAACAGCATACACGCAGAACGCTTCTTTAGTAAATATAATGTTGTCGTTACAGACAGAAGACCGACTCTAAAAGAGTCAAATGTTGAAATTACAATGTTAGCTTTTAATTAACACTAAATATAAATTTTAAGTATATAAAAAGTTGTTTAATTTCATACCATAAAAGCTTTTCAATAATTTCATATCATTTCATAAAAGCGCTTAAAAGCAATTATGGAATTGGATTTTGCTCTATTTGCTGACGACACCAAGTTCTTTGCGAACCCACTCATAGCTCACCGGAACATCCAGGACAGCCTCAACTCTACAGTGCAGCGGACCAAGGAATGGTTGCTTTCTCTCAATGCAGATAAATGCACTATTCTACATATTGGGTCTGAAAATCCACGACTAGATTATACGATTGAGGGGAAGAATGTACAACCAGTTATGACCCAGCAAGACCTCGGCATCACTATATCCTGGGATCTCAAATGGGAAACCCACATAATTGATATAGTTAAGAGAGCAAACTTACTTCTATATCTAATAAGAAAAGCTTTTTCTATTGTTACCAGCGATCTTTTCCTCAGGCTCTATAAAACCTACGTTC
>JAOPUG010000181.1:5911376-5924576 GCA_027564375.1 Micropterix facetella
TGGTTGTAAGAGATTGTTGTATGATAATAAACCCGCCCATTGTGAAATTTCACAATAAAGAGTAGAAACAAACAAACTTCGATTGAATCGATCTTCACCAAATTTGATATAAAGCCTTTCTGGATGACTCTAAGTACCACCAAGTGGCAGCCAATTCGATCCGAGTCCTACAGGTCCTGCTGCAAGTGTATCCTGGTTTACTTGGCCTGGAGGAGTATCTGAACAATAGTAGAGAAAGCATAACGTATGTGGGTATTTTTGATATCTTGATGATGAGAGAAATTTGTTGAAATAGGTTTTAAGCCATTTGAGTACTGCTGCGGATGTATCCTGATTTACTTGGCCTGGATGAGGATCTGACCAATAAGTAGAGAAAGCATAGTATATATGGTTATTATTGAATTTGTGGTGACGAGAGAAACTTGTTGGAATAATTTTTGAGCCATTTGGGTGCTGCTGCAGGTGTATCCTCATTACTTGGCTTGGAGATAGATTTGACCAATAGATAGAGCAAGCATGGCGTATATGGGTATTTTTGGAATCGTGGCGATGAGACAAACTTATAGGAATAGGTTTTAAGGGATTAGGAAAGTCAGGGATTGTCAATCTCAGGACGGGCCAAAGTTGCAGATATATATCGCTACTTTTCCTGTTATATAATATCTTTAAGGTTCCTGTTATTTAATATCTTTAAGGTTCCTGTTATTTAATATCTTTAAGGCCAGTTCCAGAGACTTTCAGTATTGCCCATGTATTGAATGGCATATAGAAATCATATAAATCACTAACTAACCACTACTACATAACTCAATATTTACCATCAATATTTATTTCCTTGTAGGTAATACTGGAGAACTATCAAGCAGAAATTCCATCTCATGCAAGACAACTCGTTATGCAATTGGGGCAAAATAAGACAGACGGTAAGAGTTATTTTTTTACGTGAAATTATCACTAATATTTACGCATGTACAATTATTGACCGTTCCAGTATACACATGAACCTAGAGTAACCTTGCCTACTGGAGATACCCGAAGATAGTGCATATCCACTTATTGTTCATCTTATTATGAGTCTTGGCTTCTTTAAGAATCTTCTTCATTTCATCCTATCTTGTACTTTGAATTTCCGAGTGCATTCAGGTCTTTAACCTCAGAAACAATTCCTTGCGGTAAAATTGAAACAATTTATACATGCTGGTGTATGCTCATGCGTAATTTTGGCCTGAATAGACACATGTTCAACCTCAAGCTCCGGGACACTAGAGTATATAGATACTGCCAAACTGCAGACGAAACTCCTCTGCACCCTGTGTGCGAATGTGGCCCTCTGATGCATAGAAGAAACACCCACCTGGGTAGGTACCACCTCCAAACTAAATAGGTAAAACAATCCAGCACCAAAAGCTTACTACGGTTTTTAAATGACGCAAATCTTAGCATGGAACTATAGTAGGTGACCAGAAATGGTTACAATGATACAAGGCTCAATAACCTTGAAAACGCCCCACACATCCACAGTAGAGGGCTTGCAAAAGTCTTTATATCGTCAGCATGGATGCTCGCATTGAAGCTCGAAGTAGAGCAAATTGTGGATTAGAATTAATCCACCCCATATAGGTTAAATCCTTTGGAATAATTGAACGGTTAAAGTGTACTTGTTTTATCGGTAATTCTTTCAGATGATATGATAGCGGAAAAGTCCATGACGTATTCGTCGATGCGCAAGCAACTTTCCGCCCCGGAATACCTCGAGAAGAGAAAGATGGAAAGGGAACGGCGCAAGAAGAGTACACGGAAGACGACCACCGTCACTCCTGCCGAATTTCAAGCTGCTATAGACCTATGCTCCGAGTGTCGAGATCCCGCTTCCACACGGCACTGCCAACCTGAGAGATACACGTCGAATTCCACAGTCGATCTAAACGATGACAAATATGGAGGTTGGTCTTATTATATTTTGTTATTTTTGTAGATAGCAGTTGCAGCTGGAGCAGCGACAATTAATATTTCCGAATCTTCCACGGCGCCATGCTGCGAGCGAGAGAGACGACGGAAACAAAATATTCTGTTTGAGTGTGAACTAAATAAAGGGCATACGTTTTAATGGCTAATTGGTTTGAATTTCGGAAATCGGTCAGTGTCGATATTGTTGAGTTGTCAAGTCGCATTTGACAGTCACCAATTGTTACCCATCCCTATATTTTCCTTTGTTATCGCCGATCTCTACCCCCACTATATTGCCAGTTTTATGGCCACCACCGAGCTCAGGTGCTTGTTACGAAGAAGAGGAGCATGTGGACTTTCTGCCCATCTACTATTAAGTTATATCCTTCGCTGCTGCTTCATTTATTCGCCAATTTCGCCATTGGTTAATTGCTGAACCAGACAAACCTAATCGCCAAGACTGGTCAGTACCGATATTTTGTGAGCAAAAGACTCTCATCCTCACATATTCTTTTTTTGTTTTAGTGAAGCATCCACGTCACAAAATTAAATACTTTATAAAGAAGTTGTTGGAAGAAATCATGCAAATGATACCAGAATGTAAAGGTATTTTTATTTAGTAAAAGGACTTATAAGATAACCTTTCAACTCGCTGCTAAAAATAGAATAGGGTCTAACAGCAGCGCTTAATTGAATTGGCGGGTGTGGCCCGCTGCTTTAACAAGAAAACCAAAGAACAGTCACTGCAGATTGATACGTTAGAATATGCTTGCCCAATGTTTTAGAAAAAGTTCATAAAAAGCATCCTCGCAACAGAGTAGTCCTCCATCACGACAATGCATTCACTCACTCCGCTTAGAATACAACGGCGCTTTTGAAGACCTTGAATGTGGAACTGATGATGCATCTCCCTGATGATGCATACAGTCGAGACCTTGCACTGTGCGATTTCTTTTTATTTCTAAAAATTAAGGATAAACTTGGAGGTATACGGGTCATGACTCCTGAAGCGGCGGTGATAGCTTTCCGAGAAGCCATTGAGGAGACCTCTAAAGAAGACTGGGCTAACTGCTTTTCCCGATGGTTTCAAAGAATGAAAAAGTGTAGAAATTGTCAGGGGGAATACTTTGAAAAACAGTAAATACAATGTGTTTTACTTTACTTTATCAGACTCCAGAAACTTTCCGTATTGCCTAAGTATGAGAATATCATCAATTTACTGCTCTAAATAAAGAAATAATAACAATAAATAATTATAATAATAATTAATCTATGTAGCAACCTCAGTGGTATGCTGCCTATCCGCGGAACGACAACAAACGACGACTGATAGCACGTCATTCTGTTATGCAAGATCACCGAAACGTCGGGCGCCACTGACTTCGTTCCACCAATCCATTTATAATTATTGATATGGTCTATTACAGGATGCGTATGCAGTATGGACTCGGATTTTGGGTCATCCCAGGAGAGCTTTTCCACAAACAATACTACTGATAAAATGGCCGACAGTTGTGAAAATGTCCAAGGAAGCATAGACGCTAAAACTTGCTTGAAGTGTTTGGAAATCACAGAGAATATAGCTGATAGTTACAGTTGGAGAAATCACAGGTATAATAACATTACTACATAAAGATACTTATCAGGGGGGAAAACGTAAATCAACAACATTCTCCCCTCCCCCCCCCCTGTTCTTTCGAATGCCCACCAGAGCAGGGTTGGATATTAATTCTTACAGATCAATAGTTTATTTTTTATATTAGGAGAATAATCGGCAGAAGGAGTTCGGCTGAACCGTCCTCCTCCACCAGAGCTATGCGCGAGAGAGCTCAAAGCGCTATGGGAGTTGAGAGAAACTGCGAAGAATATTCCAAATTAGAAGTTGAGTGTCAACTCGGTCGATTCGGTCTCTAAGCAGTATCAAATCCCTGAAAGTCTTGGATGCACAGCCCTCCGTCCAAATATACTATATTCCTTATCTCGGAGGATGGCCCTTATTGTAAAAATAACTATTCTATGGTAATCAAATATCCCAAAAGACCACGAGTAAAAATTAAATAAATACCATCATCTCACAAATGCCATCACCCGGAACGGCTTCACTGTTCACTTTCATGCGGTGGAAGTTGGCGCTCATGGCCTCCCAGCCAAATCGCTGTTTCACCCCTTCAAAAATAATTAACTCCTTCCTACAAAACATATTTAAAGCGATTTCCTCATCTCAAATTCTATGGCTTCGAAGGTGGAGTGAATGGGTGGTAAGTTGAATGCTCACATGTGGCAAGACAGCTGATCTAAACCTACCACTGCCGGTCTTTAGTCTGAATCCACCGATCACCCCCCAGAAGTGTAACGATAGTATTATGATGGGCCCGACTTTGGTCGGTGAATTCCATAGCAGCTTCGTTTATATTCACTATTTCTCTGCGTATGTATCATAAGATAAAGACGTTTTGGGTAGTACCCCTCTTTAAGATCTAAATATGTTAAATATCAATATCACCATCCGTATATTTTGGTACAGATGCCGACACGCTCAGACGCTCGAGCCACAGAAGACACGTTCGAAATCGAAGGAGGACTTCCACCGTTCCAAATTGCCGAAGATCGGAACGTGGCGCCGAAAATCAGAGCCGGGGCTGGACAACGTCAAGGCGGATCTCTTCGGTGAGGAGCGCGAGGGTCGTTACTGTTCGCGCTGTGACAAAATCCTCGTCTGCAAAAACTGCGGCGATCACGTCATCAATATGTACAACTCGAAACACCTACCCAAGAAAATTTACCAGATCAAAAAGAAGCGGATTGCGCAGGGATCCACGGCCAAGTTCTATGCCGATTTCAATGAGGTAATCCATCGTAAGATCATTGATTTAAATTTTGGTATCATGTACGCTACATATCTCGCCAAAGAGAGAGACAGAGTTATGGCGCACGAGAGAAACGGGACTTTTCAAAGAGTATTACAAATTCGAAATGCAGCTGCCGTGTCAAATCCACGATTCTTTTAAGAGAGACCCCTGCCGGCACATGTTATCCTAATACCCTAACCTGCAAAAAGAAGGGAATTACGCAGTGATGGACGGCCAAGCTCTGCACCGATTTCAATGGTTTAATCCATCGTTTACGATCTGTCATTAAAATTTTGGTATCATGTCTGCTACGTCTCTCGCCAAAGAGAGAGAGAGAGAGTTATTTAGCACATGGGAGAAATGGTGACATTTCAAAGAGTTCCAAATTCAAAATTCTGTTGTGTCAAATACACGATTCCTATAAGAGAAACTCCTGCTGGCACATGTGATCCTAATACACCAATCTGTATTTCGAGGGAATTGAGTGGTTTTATTATTGATTGAATTAAACCAGATCCTTCACATGTAGGATGTTTAACTGAAGAGTATATAGGTGTTATAAAAAGCCACAATATTGCTCCACCATCTTAGATATATCATCCGTTCTCTTGTCACTATTTTACAAGCGGATTTTAAACATCAAACATTATTTAACATTGGTTATCATTTTGGCTCTTTCACCTTTATTGGCCGCTGATCGAAATAAAGATCAAAGCCAAAATGTTCCTCATCTCGGACTTCTTGCGGATATTTTGCCCTAATTTAATTAATGCAAAATTATGTACATCCTGGGATGACGCATGAGATGAGCGAAGTATTCGAGATTGCGAATCTTTATAATTATTGTCCTCAATATTTCTATGTATATCCTTGCTCAAACGTTTTGACATTTTAATTCCTGACAACCCAGCTTTTTCGTTGTATCCTCCGATAAACCCACAATCCGAAGGAAAGGGAACGGTATTTGTAAGAGTCCAATTTTCCATCCCATATAATAATATTGAGAATGGGTTCCCTTTTTAATATTAAAGAATGCATTGCTTGATTTTTTAATGCGGATTTTTGTCTCCTTGCTGATATCCCAGTTGTCGTTCAAATTGCAGCCAAAATAAATAACGTTATCAGTCTTCTCCAGTTGAGTTCCGTAATCTGTCACTGTAACCGGCGAGTTAACCAAGGATTGGAAGAGAGCTGTTGTTACTCCCATATGCATAAAAGGTGACAAGCGAGATCACTCTGATCAGATCTTCCTATCAGCCTTACAACTATCATTGGCAAAGTTATAGAGGGGATCATCACCTGTGAATTGAGGGCATTTTACTTCAAAATAAAATAATCATCGAGAAACATCACTGGTCGCTTTAAGGTCTCCCAATCAATAATCATCAACCATTTGTGGAGCAACCATAAATATCTAGATTAGATTGGATGCTTTGTAGTGTGGGCTTCAGATCTCAGGTGCACTCAGCATCAGATCTCAGATGTTCAGATCTCAGGTGCATCAGCAGATCTTTTGTGCCTCTCCATAACATTATCTTCCAGTGCATTGGAGTGGGAATGCAAAAGTCCCCTATTGTTGTCCGGTCATTTTGGCATTTTAGGCCAATAGCATGAGCCATACTGTCGCTGTCATAATCTCTTCGCAGGAGGGACTTTTTAGGTCCACATCGCTCATAGTTTTACTGCCATACCCCAGACCAATGCCAGTCTGGCTGATTCTCACAAGAAACTTTTTGAGGAAGTCTACGCTGGCCTGTAGATCATTTGGATCACTACGGCCACTTGCATCATGCATCGTTATTGCCCGAGCCTTAGAATTGGACAGAATCGCAGTTTTAGTTATTCTGAAGTTGGCATAAAGCAAAGAGGGTAGTTTTAGAGTTAGCCCAAAGTGGTGTAAGATAAACCTGAAGAGAGTCGACGGGACAGAGAAATCATAAATGAGAAAGGGCCATGATAAATGAGAGGTTAGGTAGTTGTCGTAGATCCAAGCCTTTCTAGGACCAGAAATTAGCAAAGCATCTATTTTTGTCAGGCAAGTACTGAAATGTTCTTTTACATGATCGGCAAAGAGGTCTTTACCCTGATAGGTGATTTTCCTACCGTGGAATTTAAAATGTTTATTTGGATTAATAAGGGAGATATTTGAGCCCTTATAGACCAATTTGGGGTCATACGAGGTGAATGTTGTGTCTATACGTGCGGATCCAAGGCAAACACATTTGGAGGGCTTCACCTTTATACAACCTGACCAGTCACAGAACAACTCTCATATCTGTAATAGCAGAGAAAGCTGTTTGGGGCTCCTGGTGATGAATGTCAGGTCGTCGGCAAAAGTATACGTATACAAGTCATAACTTTATCGTAAATATAATTTTTATCTTAAATTTAACATAAAAATATAGGAAAGTTTTAGGTGGCATCACGAAATCGCGAAATAGATTTTAAGAAAAGAGAAATGCAAAAAAAATACAAAGTGATAATAAAACATGTTACAAGGAAAAGCAATTAACACTATTGATTTTAGTAATCACACAAATAATATACCTCCAGTAAGTAAAATGCCTTATCTGTGAAATACTTCTTAAGGCATCTCTTATACACGCCAATTGATTGCGATTGTCAAATGTGGCCTGCGATATATGCTAGCCTATCCGACTTGGATAATACATGACTCACCGAACGTAGCCTGCTTCGGGATCTTATTGGATAGTGGGGATTCACACCATTCACTTCAGAGACACTATCAAGCGGCACACGCGCTTTTGTGTTTATCATCTCATAGTATGTGCTTGTCATAGTATTGTGCTGGTTGTCTCATATATCTTCGTGTAGTCTGCGTAGAGACTCAAGCTTGATGATATACTAGCCCGTAGGTCTGTCAAATATAGGAGGAATAATACTGGCCCCAAAAAATAATCCTTGTGGAAGACAGCTGAAGACCATTACATGATTCCGATAAAGCCGCCTCGACCCTTACTTGAAAGTTACGATTAGTAAGGAAATCTGTGATCCATTTCAAAACAGTTTATCTTATCTCCAGATGCTCAAGCTTTCATAGGAGATGGTTATAGGGACTCTCGAAAGTTTTACCGGTATTAGCGAATCTGTTTTCTCTTTAAGTTAATTTAGCCATGGATATGCCACAGAATGGTTTTGAATCTATGATTGGTCGCACTGCTTCTTTTTCAGTATGTCCTAACTTTTTAATTCTATTTTCACAGGTGTTGCACATTTCTGAATCGACGGACAGCCTAAACACAATCTCAAAAGATGTTGAATCGGTGAAAAACGAAGATCTCGACTACCTGAACGTGATACAAATTCAGAAAACCGATTCATTCAAGAAGAGCGAGCTGGAGAAAAGCAAAACGGTTAAGAACGAAGAGCGGCCGCTGGAAGAGAAGCCGCTCGAACAGATCATATCGCAGCTCCTGATGGAGAACCGTGAGTTTCAGCAGATTTTGAAACGGCATCAGCAGAGGAACGCGCGGCGGCACCAGCGACTGCTGAAATCTCATTCGGACCCAGAGAAGATCCTAGCAGGGCGCGAAGCAGTCAAACGGCAGACGTCCGCCGTCGAAACGACGAACACCGACGAACACATTTACGAAACGCTGAGAGTCGAAGAAACGAAAGAGGACCCACGCGGGGACTATGTCCGCGTGAGTGTCTATGAGTCCGACTACGTCTACTTGCACTTCGACGATTTGGAAAAGTACGGATCCGGGGCAGTTTATGACACGCCGAAACGCTCGGACCCATGGGTCAAAAATGACACTCCACGCAAATCCGTCGATTATGAAACGGACAGCACCGACCATCCCGAACACCGCATCTACCGCACGAGTCCTATTAAGAAACAATTAAAGAGCAAAGAAAAATCAACCTTACCGGTGTACATGCAAGGGAGTAAGTCACTCGGCGCGCGAATCGCGCACGGCGACTACATGGACCCTCAAACGCTCTTAAACCGCAAGGGAACATCAACGGAATCCGTGAATATTCTCATCAACAAATCGGCGCTACTCTCAGGGTCAATCGACGATAGTATATACGAACGCAGCGTTGATAAGCTTGAAGATCTCGTGCTCGAGACCGCATCACCTACGTTAAACCGCTCGAATAGCGTCAGGGAGAAACGCCGGCAAATCGAGCAGAAAATTTTAGAGTTGAACTCCGCTCCAAAATCGATGAAACTCAAGAACAAAACTCCGCCGCCGATTCCGGTGAAGCCCAACTTTAAAAACGTCATGAAATCGAAATTTACAGAAAAAACGAATCTTCCTCAGCAATCGGGATGGGTTAAGCAAGTCGTTAATAAATTTCAATAGTATTCTGTATGTAATTTAGTGTATTTTCACACTACACACTTAAGCACAATTCTTCAGAGTATTTTTCACTATTTGGGAGCTGTGATACTCGTTAAAATCGATAGAGAAAAACTAGAGATACAATCACATTAAGATTTCCAGTAAATCAGGGGAATATGTGGGAGGAGGAGGTCGGTCGAATTGTTTTCTTGCTTAAGAGCCATGCTAGAGAGAGTTAAAGCTATGGCGGATGAGTGAGATGATAACAATATTCCAAAATTGAAATTAAATGCCATTTCGATCCAGAAAAGTGGTATCTAAGAGAATCTCACATAGTTAAATTAAACGCTAGATGAAGTGAGATTGTGGTGCTGAAGCACAAAAATATTCTAAGTACAACTTTTGCAATAATCTCATCTGTTTGAACAACATTGAAATCGCCACAGCAGCCATTGCAATGTCAGCTGATTACTTATCGAATTACTAGTTCATAATGGTGGCTTTTTATGAATATAATTTCTCTAAATCTGTCGCCATCTTGCTCATTTTCTTGTGTTTTTCGGTGGACATTGTATCAAATGATAGGTTTCATCAGAGAAAAGAGTGAAGGCAATATTTTTTCAAAAACCTCCTTGGAAATTTACAGAAAAATTGAAACTGCTCCCCAATCAGGATGGGTCAAGCAAGTTTCAATATAATTTTCTTAAGCTCGATTCTTCCGGGTATTTTCGTCTATCAGATGATGTGATCCTCGTTAAAATCGGTGCAGCAGCACTGGAGATACAATCAGATAAAGATTTCCAATACATCCGAAGAATATGCGGGAGAAGGTCAGCTGAATGGTCTCCCTCTATTCGAGCCACGCGAGAGAGAGATAATGAGTGGAGAAGAGAAACTGCCTTTCGACTCTCCTGTAAAAGAGAGGCAGGCAGTAATGGCACACAAGAGAGAGATGTTTACTTTTCGGAGAATGTTGCAAGTTTGAAATGCAGCCGCTGTGTCAACTGAAGACTGCGAACAATAACACAGCCTGTTAAAGTATAATGGCCTCTAATTTTAGCTTTATAGCTCTGTTTCTCTTTCTCTTTCTTCTGTACAAAGACTTATTTCTACATAAGAGTCCTCATCGGTTGAATGTAGTGAGATAGGGACAGAGTTATGGAGTGTGAAAGGGAGGGAGAGGGAAAAATAATTGTACGCTCTTCTAGTATGAGGTATTGGAAGGGCGAAAGATGATCTTTTTTTATTTTAACATCTTCTTTCAATGGTCTTCTTTTTTTCTCCTTCAAATGCTGCCGTTCTAATAGAAATCGCTCCTTGGATTGCGGAGATATAGCCCAGGACAACACTAGGGAATCATGCAAAAGGTAGGAGATCGTCTAGCAGATCAGTCGCATTAGACTAAGCAGATTGAGAGAGAGACAGCGTTATGGCGACGTGAAAGAGGCGATGATTTTCTAAAGATTGTTTCATATTCGAAATGCATCCGCTGTGTCAAATCCAAATGATTGGGGAGAGAGACTGCTGACGCATGTGATCTTAATACCCGATCCAGATTTCAAGACACATTGCTATAATTAGAGTTCACAACCGAAGATCATCGGACTCCAATTTATTATGTAGAGGACTGGAGCCCAATTTCATGCATATTTCCATGTTTGCATAATTCCAATATTTTGGAAAAATTTATCAAAATACCTTTATAAATAAACTAATTTGGAACATTCTTTGAAAAGTCACATCAGATCGCAAGTGTCGAACGATAGACGATCTCCTACCCGTACATGATGTCCTAATGTCGTGAAATCTTCACTAGGCTTCTCCGCAATTACTGACTGATTTCTATTACAATGGCAGTATTACTAAAAGAGAAAAAAATCGATGTCGCTTCATAAACAGGACATCTTTCGTAATAAATTCACAGGTTGCATAGTAATCTCCCTTCCAGATATAAGTGCAATATATGAGACTCGAATAGTAAGAGCACATGTTTAACAGACATTGCAAACCAACTCGATATTCAATTTTTAGTATCGTAAGTGCCATATTTTCTAAAGGAAACTTTCTTTTTTCTCGTCACCCTATGCGGGAATAAATAAATTGATTAATGAAACCAAACGACACAGAGTATATTATCGCCTTTTAGAATTTAAAGAAATTTTATATATTTTCATACACTTTCTAGAAAACGTTGATTGTATTATTATTTATTAATTTTAGAATGAAATTTTTAATCCGTGGCAATTTTTTTTATGAATAAATAAATGTTTTTTCTTATATTGACTGTTTTTTTATATTATTGACTTCTCCCCTCGATCGGATCTTCCGTTGAGTGCTTTACTTTTCCTAATGTATATAAATGATATCGGCTCTATTGCGTTTCTTCATGAACTAGAATCGGAGATTACTTCATGTGAACGGGACGGGGCAATATGTTAGAGTGAAAAGTGAAATGAACAGTTGTCACTTTTACGTATTAAAACTACCCATCGAAAAAAGGCAGCTAATTCTGAGACCGCACTAAATGTGTTCAAATTTATTTGGATAGGTGGATGTCACTCAACGTGGATAAATGTACCGTCCTTCATATAGGAAAAGAAAACCCAAGGAAAACATACACTATTCAGGGAAACGTTTTAAATAGTGTGAAGACACAAAGAGATTTGGGTGTCACAATCACTGAAGATTTAAAATGGGAGGCACACATTATAACCATAGCAAAGAAAGCAAACTCATTGCTATATACAATAAATAAAGCTTTCTCCCATATAACCCCTGAGCTTTTCCTAAAACTTTATAAAACATATGTCAGACCTATGCTGGAGTTTGCGTACCAGATCTGGAGCCCTTACTTCAAGAAGGATATTGACCTGCTGGAACGAGTACAACGTAGAGCTACAAAAATGCCAACTGCACTGAAAAATAAAAGCTACGAATCCCGGCTAGATGAACTTGGCCTGAGCACTCTACAAGAACGAAGAGAACGGGGAGATCTCATTGAGACATTTAAAATTCTGAATGCTTCTTACGACGTTCCCGGGTTGCAGAACATGTTCACCCTTGCCAATACTACAAACCTGAGAGGGCACTCGTAAAAGCTGTATCACAATCTCTCCAAGCAGAACCCCCGACGACACTTTTTTACAAACAGAGTGGGAGAATCTTGGAATGGTCTACCCAGTGAAGTTGTGAATGCTATCTCCGTAAATACTTTTAAAAACAAACTGGACAATAATCTAAAACATACAAAAAAAAAAAAACTAAGTGTTGTGATATAGGCGCATCAGCTAAAAGCTGTTAGTCTATAAATAATAAATTAAAAATGAATAATAAAAATTATTTCTGAGTTATTTAATTATAAACTGAAGAGTGCGCCGACACGTAAAAATCACACACAATGTGTTCGTAAAAATCACAGACAAAAGGAATTAGGTTTTAAAAAAATATCCTCTCTGTCTGCACAATATACATTAAACTTACCGCATGATGGCTTCAGCCGCTGATTCCACTTTGGTTTGCCCTTCAGAACCTTCAGGATGTAAGATTTGTCTGTGTATATTCGTTACATCAACTGTATCGTAGTCAACAATTCCAATGTGGCCTAAAATTAACATTACCAAAAGTGTAATTTTCTACATGTAACATAGAACAACCTGCCTAAATAAATATTACCGGATGCATATTTGTACAATTACACCTTAAAATTCTTGGCCCGGATTTGTGACACAAAGATTGTATGAAAATTATTCACCCAAGGACAAAAATGATATTGCATTTTTTAGAAATAAAATATAACTACTTTTATATAACATTTTTAATTACAATTATTATTACTTACTTGGCAATTCATTTGATTTTAAATTATTTCACAATTTTCAATTTGCTTACTTTTGAAATTTATTATCTTTTCTACACATTTTCTAATCCTAATTTTATCATATTTGGTGTCGTATTCGTATTCGCACTCTCTTATGGCCATAATAAACAGTAAAAATACGCAATCCAATCATAAACTACGAGGGCGGTTTGATAAGTCAGTGACTTTTTGAATAAAACAAATTTTTTTCGGCAAATAAACATTTTATTTTTCT
>JAOPUG010000181.1:5951083-5961083 GCA_027564375.1 Micropterix facetella
GAAAAAAAAAGTAATTTTGCATAGATAAAAGTATTTTAATATTTTGTAGTTTTACTTACGTGTTCTTTGAGGTCGACATTACTAAAAATTATTAAAAAAAAACAACAAAAAATCTACTGTATATATATATACTGTGTGTATTTTTAACAAAAAAAGAGGGAATTATTTCCTATTTATTAGGCAAGTATATCTGCCTTATTAAACTTATCAACGTTTTTTTCTTCAAATCAAATGATTTTCTCTGGAAAAGCACGATTAGGTACATTGGCCTGTCACTTCCTTCGCATCAAGAAGGTATTATTTTATTAGGTGATCCAGTTCTCTTCTCACCAATTCTCTTTCCCTCTTTCTCTCAGCAGTGGTGAATTAAGGCTAATAACAGGATTTTACACCGGTCACTGTCCAATAAACTACCATTTGAAAAATACGGGAATTACTGTGGATGAAATTTACGGGTTTTGCAAAGAAAATGCTGAAAGGGTAGAACATCTACTATGCTTATGCGTACCACTCGCATACCAGAGACGCTGTCATATAGAAATGGTGATATTAAATCCTGAAGAGGTTAGCAACATCACACCCAGAAGAATTGTGGGATGTATAAGAAGTCTCGGGTTGGACTGGGTAATCACAAAAGATCAGGACTGGTCGCAGCGATAAGAGGCAACACGACCTGTACAACTCCTTCATTACCATCTACCATTGTCTATTTCATAACTTTAGCGGAACGACATGGCCATATTGCGTTACTATTATTTAATGTTACTATTATTATTGAATGTTTCAGGAAGACATGGTCTGTCTGTCGTGCACGGCCACCGGTGAGAGAGTCTGTCTCGCCGCTGAGGGCTTCGGAAATAGGCACTGCTTTCTGGAGAATATTGCGGATAAGAACATACCGCCGGATCTATCGCAATGCGTGTTCGTTATTGAACAGGTACATACTCTTTTTCTTCATCTAAGATGACAATGCTAGACCCAAGGTATTAATTCCGTAACTCTGATATTAATACTACCGGCGCCATCAATTAAGCGGGTACTACTTCTTCTTTATGCTGATGATACTGATATCATTGGACGTTAATTACATAGGCCATACAGAAAGTCTACTTGTGTTAAAGATATTAAAAAAGTATTTTTTGGCTGTAGCATACATTTTATTTTTTATTTTATTTTTTTGACCCCATCTTGAAATTGCTTGTTTACCTAATAATGGATTTAAGTCTAGAAAATTTTCGATGCATGATTTTTTACAATTTGTGCTGTGGTTTATTTAAGTTAACAAGAAAATTGTTAAAGACTTCGATTTGCAAGAAAGAGTTATCCGAGTCAATCGGCAAAAGAGTCTATGAAAGGAAGAGCCAATCGGCGGAGTGGGTCTTTCCTTTGAAGGATTTGCCGACGAACGTCAAGAAAGGTAAAATGATGGTTGTTTCATTTTTTAGCAAGATGGGAGATTACACGAAAATTTCACTTGAAAACCAAAGAACTGAAGATTCGCACGTTAACATTTGCTCGTCCAATGAAAAGTTAATGAAAAGCGTCCTCGCAGCAGAGTAGTGCTCCATCGCATCAATGCATCCACCAATTCCGCTAAGATAACAAGAGCATTTTTGAAGACCTCAAACGTGGAACCGATGAAGCATCCTCCATACAGTCTGTACTTTGCGCCCTGAAATTTCATGTTGTTTCCAAAAAATTAAGAATAAACTTCGAGGTATACGACTGTTCACTATTCCAGAAGCGGCGCGGCGGTGATACCGTTCCGAGAAGCCATTGATTAGGCCTCTAAAGAAGACTGGGCCAAGTGCTTTTCCCAATGGTTTCAAATAATGAAAATGTATATAAATTGTCAGGGAGAATACTTTGAAAAAGAGTAAATACAATATAAACAAAGTGTTTTACCGTATCAGAATCCAAAAACTTTCATTATTGCCTAACACCAGTGAATAGGTGAAAGTATGTAAAACCAGAAAAATGATTTGCATAGGAACTGATGATTTGACTAAACATATATATTTAATGCAACACTGAAACAGAGAAAGAATAAATATTGGAATATAAAATAGGTTATTTAAAAAGGATTGTTTGCTTCTTATCGGCTATGAGGACCTTAATTAGCACATTTCCATCTTTCAACTCTACCTCCGAAAATTTAAAAAAATATCTACTCATACCTGACATAAGCGATCACCTAGTTTGACCCACTCTGAAACCACAATGCCGTCCCCTTTCCTTAAAACACTCATGCGTTTTTTTATGCGATCGGTATAGAGATATTCGACTTGAATACTCGATTCTTTAATGATATTCTATATCGATTGCTAAAAAAGCGAGAGGGCTTTAACGACATACATACAGAAACAAATTCTCCTAAAAAGTTTGGCAATTAATGAATTAAATATGTTATATAACTATATATATGAAATGCAACTCGTCAGATGCGCTCATGCGCACCGTATCTTTTAACAATATTAACAGAGAAATCAATCTTTCCAGGCGCTATCGGTACGAGCTCTTCAAGAATTGGTCACCGCTGCCGGATCTGAAACGGTAAATTATAATTTTCCGCTTTTTCTACTAAACTAAATTTTAAAATGAATTAATTTATGAAAAATCAAAATTTTCTGTTTGTCGTTTGACTATTTTAATGATAAAATTTCTTCTTACTGAGATCCTTCATTATTTATGGAGAGATGAACACAGCGTTTATAACATTTAATGCGGTTGAATGTGTTTGTAACATTATTTGGTGTACCTAAATATAGAAATTGCGTGAATAATATTTTTATAATTATGAGAAAGATTGATTAGTTGCGGCTGCAAAAACTGCTATGTGCATTTTTGCTGATTTAGGATTATTACCCATTCTTTCTATTTTTGGAGATGCAAATGCAACTTTGTTTTTGAGTGTGCTAAAATTCACCTTTGTCGGGACATTCTTCAGGTTAAATAACATCATGTATAAGTACATTACATAGCAGATTTTAGTTTGTATATTATACTGTGCTATATCAGTTAGAGCGGTAGCCACTCTATATTCCAAGTAGATCATGGCTCTTTAAATATGGCCTTATTAGTAAACGAATCATCAATCATCTACCAAATGAGACTTGACAACTGTTGCATCTAATGTGAGGAAGTGTTGAACTCAGCTTGCAATGGCTTTACTGAACATATCCAGGCACATTGACAGTATATGAGGACATCAGATGAGGACGGTACTAGTGAGTGGCTGCTCTGCAGTTGTCCAGTGCGGGTTACGTTTCGCCTCGCTACAAGCCCTCATCAGGTGGCCAGGATGCGAAGAAGGCCCAGTCCCACCCTCGAGCTCCATCTCTACCAATCCATATTTTGTAGGATGCCTCAAGTGACGCTTTCGAAGCTCTCTCTATATATGACCTCAGCGCCGATCTTGGCAGGCCTAGATTATTGAAGAGACGTAGAGTGACTTTGCTGGTAGTCCTCCTACTCCGACTTCCACGGCAAAGAAATCAGTCTTGAATTCATTTCTCACTATCCCGTCTAAGTTGCAGTACTTGTTTACTTTGAAGTTGTGGTCTTTCGGTATCTTACTTTCCTATGGAACTGTAATTTCAACAAGTATTACATGCTTTATCGTCTTGGAGAATATGAGTATGTCCAGTCTGTAAAATGCCTTCTTGTGTTTGTCCATCAAAAATTGCCAGTCCTTTGCTGCTCCCAGAATTGAGGAAGGTTTAGTCCTGTTTTTGGCTCCAGGTTTCACAAAATTGATTTTTCCGAAGCTGTTACTGGTTTGTTCTTTTCTGGTCAATACAGTGGATAGGATAATGGCCTCTCTGATGATTTGTAGGACTTATTGTGGCGGTAGGAATATTGACCTCTCTCAAGCAGTATTTTTCATTCACATAGCAGGTGTTTGGCAGTGCCTACGGACTACTTGCACGATGGGCATAGTTGATTTGTAGATTTCCCCGATCGGGCTAGGTTACTCCGGTCGGCACATCTAATAGGTGTCACCCGTAACTTTGTAAAGGTCTGTTGTCAACTGTGGCCTAGACGGAAAATTAAGGTGATGAAGTAACCCTTGGGTACTTAGAAAAAAAGAACTTCTAGGTTCTTCATTACAGATTTTAATCTCCCTAATAATATCCCATTATATTTTAGTATTAGTATTTCCGATCGCTCTATTTTTCCAGAATTTCAAAGAGTGATTTTTCAGCATAAACACGAAAACAATTTTTAACTAAAACAGGAGTTATTTTATGTAATATATTTATTTCTCATAATTAATTGTAATATCAAACAAATACCATAATAGTTTTGTTACTACACCAACTATTGTTCAATCACTGTGTTTAACCGACTTCTTATCTGTTTTTTTTTTGTAAAATCTTCCGTTGTTTTTTTTCTTCTGTATACTATAATAATATTCATGTATGTATTAAGGCGGTACCCAATAATTATTTTCGATAACTATGAAATCTTCTTGATTTTTTTTCCGATCATGGTAGTAACTTCCTCGTAATAGACGACGGCATCGAAGCAATAAGTGGCTACGGTGAATCAAGCCAGAAAGGAACTGGTATGGCAATATATACACGAGCAATTGGGAGGGTGTCAATGCAATGGGTGCACTCGTCACGCCAGGAAGTTATAACGATATTGATCGTCATTTCTCTCGTGGGATGAGACGCAAAGACTTGTGGACGAAACAATCCACATAGCCCGTAAGATTCCAACGCCTTACAGATCTGCACTTCTGCTTCACTGGGTTAAGTACCTCTTCAAGGTGACTACCAGATAGGAGTTGAACCGCGAATCGGGTTGACCAAAAGATAATATAGGGCCGTGTAGGATGGCCGATTTGTCAACTTGGTTGGCTCAACTCGCGGGGCAGCCCTATCCGGGGGCTTCCTCGAATGAGAGACCAACTGGTGAAACCGCTGTGCGGTGGATCTGGGGTCGGAAACTCGGGCGGAACTGGACAGCTGGCGCACAGGGCGTGCATACCTGCTGTGTTGTTACTGACTGATCACATGTCACTGAGTGGTCTGGGAAAGTATGTTCTTTAAGTAAGTTTCCCTAGAAACGACTTGATGGCTACCCGATGTCGGGTGATAATTGCTGAGTAAAGGACGCCGGGTCCGCGATATTGCCGAGTTACGGAATGCCACGTTATAACGACAAGTAGAGGTTGCGCAAGCAACGTCGACCCCAAGGCCAAACGGGTGGATGGAGAAACCCGTCTAAATTTGGGAGCGAGGGCACGAGGAGAGCCAACTGGGTTTGAACATTTCCACTGCCTCGTGGTTTGGTGTTGGCCACTCGCAGGCTGAGGTGGAGCTTGGTACGTAGAATTGTATACGTCCATCAAGTCGTTGTGTTTCACTCTGGGGTGATATAGCGATAAAGTGCGTTGAAACACTCCTAGGTGGACGGATTCGCCCGTAGCAGGTGACAATCAAAGTTGTCCTCTGAATCTAGAAACGATTCGATGGCCACCCAATCTCGGGTGGCAATCCGAGCAAAGGACACCTCGGATCAGCGATAATTATAGTGGAGAGTTGCTGCTTACTTAAGGTAGAAGACTGCGCAAGCGACTTCGAACCTGCGACCACATCACATATGCTAGTAAGAGCGTGATAGACGCCACACTGGGTTTGAAAATTCCCAGTGCCTCGCATTAAGGAGTTGGACTCTTACGGGTCAAGGTAGAGATTGATACATAGATTGTCTTCTGTCTCTGTGTTTCGTTCCAGGGTGATATAGCGAACAGATCGGTAACACGCTCTGGGGCAGTTGACAATCATAACTGTCCTCTGAGTAGGGGGTCCAATGGGGTCGTGCGGCTTGGGTAATAATGGCTAACTCTGTCTTTCATGGTCAGCCCGACCCATGGCTCAGCTCCATCCGGCAGTATCCTCGAAGAGGGATGAAACCGGTGGACTTGCTGTGCATGGCGTCTGCTCTGGGGGAAGACCTCGGGCGATCCTGGAGGTCTGAGCATTGGTCGGCATGCTGGCCTTTGCTTAGCAAACTTCCTGAAGATGGGTCTTCTGTATCTCGGATATGTAAGTTTCATCTTGGGGCGATATAATGATAAAGTTCGTTGAAGCGCTCCGGGGCATCCAAGTTCGCCCGTAGCATTTGACAATCACAATTGTTCTCAAGAAAGAAAGCAAGTTTTTTTTTGTTGTATTGGTGCACCTTGCAAGTTACAAACAAGGTATTTAACGTGTGGGGTAATAAATAATACTTAAGTTCCAATTTATTTCCTGTTGTGTGTTAATGTCTTCGTCCGGTTTATAATTTATCGTTTTTTAACTATTTCACCCGCGTTAATTGCTCTTCTAACGGCCAAACCTAAATTTCCATCAAAAATAAACAGGCTATCTAATGTAAAAAGAATTTATCAAATCGAACTGATAATTTAAGAGCGCATAAGGGACAAACAAACTTCCCGTGTAAAATTCCCATGGGGAACCTTCCTTATTAACGGGTTATCTAAAATAAAAAAGAAGTTTTCAAATCGGACTGATAATTTAGGAACCAAAAGGGACAGACAAACTGTCCGTGAAGAATTCCCGTGGGAAACCCAATGTCCCATAGTAAATTTTCCTCAATAACTGAAACGGGCTATTTAACGCAAAAAGATTTTTCTAACCATACTGGCAGTTTAAGAAATCTTAAGAGACAATATAGATATGTAAAATCATGGAATACTATTGTGGGTTGTAAAAAAAAAAAACGAGACAATACATAAATTTCCGTTTACTGGTTAAATTTTATAGATGGATTTATTTTATCGCTTGGCAATCAGGAATTTTTGGATAATGATTTAAATATTTACCGCTGTGAGAATTTTATAATAGTACGTCAAATTCTTGAGCAAACACGGTTTGACAAATTTATTTTAAAGAAAGCAGGAATTTGAGTCCGAATCGGGGGTTAGTTGAATATTTTAAAATACCATAGAAGTATGCTGTAAATTGGCGTCCAACGTTGGGCTACTTATGGGCGGTAGTATATTACTTATGCCATTTTGCTAATGAATCAATGATTCAGCACTTTAAAAGTATGATTTTGCAAATGTTCTCTTGCGTTCATTAAAATCTGCTTCATATCTGAATACAAAACGACAGTCAAAAAAAAAAAACTTATTTAGTTTTATGTACAGAGTTACTTACCCCTTCAAAGGATTGTTGTGCTGTATTAAACATCATGTTGTGCCGACGTCGTATAAAATAATGTAGCAAACATAAAAATATCATTAATTTTAAGAACGACAACCCTAGCGCTCCGAACGACGCGCTTCAATAGTATTCATTCTGCGATGGACCTGAGTTAAGCTACTGTTTAAATATATCTACTGTGATGTGGGTTTGTAAATCAATTGATTCACTGCAGCCACGTATGATGCGTACAAGTCATATAATCAAATCATCGAAATTATGTTTAATTTGTTGGGTACCGTTCTGTACTTAAATAATTGTCCCTTGTGTTTTGAATAATCTTAGCAGTTGTCGTTTTCTTTATTATTTTCAGGGCGAAGAAAACCTAGTAAGTAACGCTGTCCCTTTCTTTCTTTTAATGTCATCTCACCACCTTTCTCTTTCTAATATCTAACATTCCCGCTTTCTGTTCGTACTTGCATTAATGTTCATCATTGCATTAATCGCTAATCGTTAACAGTTTCAAGAAACAATTCAATTCAAGTCAAAAACTTTTTATTGGCCATCCATCAGTGTATGGACCGAGATATAGTTGCTTAACCTGAATATCGAGAAATATGTTATAAATAAGTTAAAACGAATTTACCGTGTCAAGTTTCTAGCACCGACGTTTCAGTGATGTTGCTACCGCCGTTGTCAACAATAGACTCTTATAAATATTTCTTATTTATGAAATTTAGGTTGATTATTAGGGTTATGTTTATTGATAAAAAAATATGGATTTTTTCTTTCTTTTTTTCTACATAGCTAATATTAATTATACTTTTATTAATATTAATGATATTTAACGTAATATAGATTACTGATGATTAATTAATTAATCATCAAGTATCTAGTCCTGCCAAGATCGGCGTTGAGCTCATAATATATGGAGAGAGCTATGAAAGTGTCCCTGGAGGCATCCTACATAATATGGATAGGGTTGGATTTAAGATTCGTGCTACGGGCCAACCCGCCACCCGCATTTCAATAAACTTTATCTTATATCGCCCCTGTATGAACAAAGAAAATGTTGACAAAAACAATCCACTTATCAAGCTCTGCCACTGCCTGTCAGAGTCCGACCCTTACAGCAAAACACTGAGAGCAAAGACATCTAGCAGGCACCTTCTCTTCCTGACTACCAAATTTAAACAAATTTCTCCATCCACCTGATTAGTTCCAGGCTCGAAGTCGTTTGCACGACCTCTACCTAATGTGATAACGCGTTATTTTGTAGCCCGAGGCATCTTTTACTCTGCGTAATCACCTAAGATCGGGTGACCAACGGGTCGTTTCTAAGGATAGGTGACATTAGGTCAACATCTACCCCCGTGTCTTAGGTCGCGTTACACTTCCAGATCCCCCCGGCTATCGGTAAATTGAGCAAGGCTTGTAAACTGACCAATACATCAACTGTTCGGGGCTGCCCGAGGTATTTGTCCGACCGCATAGCGGGTTCACCGGTTTATTCCCTCCAGAGTTGAGCCATGAGTCGGGCCAACCAAGGTAACAAAACAGTCATAGGGCCTGAGCTGCATAGCCCCATTAGGCCCCACACAATATGGATAATTGAGGTTGTCAACTGCTACGGGTGAACCTGGCCACCCTGGAGCGTTTCAACGATCTGTTCGCTAAATGACCCTGGAGTGAAACACAGAGACTTAGGACGAAGACAAATCTACGTACCAAGCTCCACCTCAGCCCGCGAGAGGCCAACTCCTTACCATGAGGCACTAGGAATTTTCAAACCCAGTGGGTCTTCCTCGCCCACTGGGTTTGAACCCATCCACCAGTTTGGTTCCAGGCTCAAAGTCGCTTGCGCAACCTCTACCTACTGTGATAACGCAGCATTCCATCACTCGGAAATATCGCAGACCCGTCCTTTACTCAGCAATGCTCACCGGAGATCGGGTGGCCATCGGGTCGTTTCTAAGGATAGGTGATGATAGGTCGACACCTGCCCCTGCATCTTAGGGAACTATGTTCCCAGACCCCTCCGGGTCTCACTCAGTGACAAAATGATAGAAGTCTAATCTGTCGAAATTTTGTCGAAATGATATAAGTCTAATCATAATTATTATTATGTACAATTAAAATATAAATATATGTTTAGTAACAATATTAAACAATGGATATCAATTTGAAATATAAAGAGAAATATTGATATACAATAATCAACATTTTTTTGACGTTTTCCCTACCTTCTGTAATAACCCACCTAGAAACTGAGTTTTAAAATATGTTTAGGGTTTCAATGTTTTTAACAACATTGGACAGGTAGTTGTATATTCTCAGGGCTATGAAGGTGGTGTCTCTGGCCGAATATCGCACAAGTTCGTGATCCTATCATGTCATCTTTTTTTGCAGCTCTTGTGACTGTTACTCGCTGTGCATTTATAAGGGGATAATGCACAATTGCCAAACTCTCCTTGTAATTTTTCTCGGTGGCATAAGGATTTGTTGAAACTGTTAACTCTTCTTATAACCTTACATGTCATTCATTCTTAAGTATATTTTTCTAAAATGCTTTCAGCTAGGGGCATATTTTAATACAGTTTTGACACAATATATACATACTAAATAGTTATTGTGTATAAAGACTTATAAGCTTTATATTAAAGTGTTATTCTGATGATGAGAGTGAAATGAACTGTTAAACTCAAAACTGCTCATTCCTTAAATACCTTCGAGATATTAATATAGGTGTTTTTTTTAGAGGTTTGATTTTTATATTGACAACATTTTTTCCAGCGACAGCCAATTTGACAGTTGACAGCTGACTAATGCTCAGTTTGGTTTGC
>JAOPUG010000181.1:6016523-6026980 GCA_027564375.1 Micropterix facetella
CTAAACATAAATCACTTGACAGCTGACAAAATGGCCGCCAGTTAAAAAAGTGTTGCCAACTTAAAGTTCTATACCTCCGTAAAAAACATCCCTTTACCTATATAATCATTGTTTTTCCACACTAGCCACTTAGAACTTAGAAACTTCGATTTGACTTCGAACTCAAATAAATTATAATACAAAGCAATGTTATTCCTTTTTCATAATCGGTTATTCATTTTTCTTTCTGTTGTTTGTTATTATTTGCCTAATTTTTGGTGTTCATTTATTTTAATTTTTATTTGCAGCTGTTAATACAAAAAATAGATTAAAAAATAAATAAAATTACAAATTGAAACTGAAAATAGACAAAGACTATGTAATAAAACTACAAAGGCTCCAAATTAGTTGTATCCTCAGTCTCTTAACCTAATTTTCAGGACACACACTCCTACATACACAAACAAACCAAACCACTCCACTACACACACCCAACCACTCAAACACATATCCAACCACTTCAACACACACACCCAATACCAATAAGGCGCACTGAATATAATAATTACTTCTTACTTTTTCGAAAGATTTTGGCACCAGATTCCTACCAAACGCAAGTGTTCCGAATAGCCAGACTGTTATTTTCATGGTCCTAGGATATTATACATAGCTCTTTAGGTATTAAACAATTTGGTACATCGCAGTCTCGGTCAAGTACTTTGCAGTGCGTTAATAATATACTTGTTGGTTTATTTGATGTTGTACTTCTGTCAATAATTTCATTTGCCTATCCATTTTTTACTTTACAACATGTACCCATCTTGTGTGTTCATCATCTAGTATTTTCTCCATTTTTTGTCGTTGCCGAGTGGACTTGTATTGGGTGGTTTATCGGGTAGTTTGTAAATGGATTAAGTTTAATAATTAAATCCAATGGCTAATCAGTCGATGTTGTTGAGTTATTAAGTCGTGATTGAGAGTCACTGATCGTTGTCCATCTCTATGTTTTCCTTTGACATCATCCAACTCTATCCCTCCTTCCCCTTAAAGACTCCCTACACCTCTCCACTGGTAAGTGATAACTTTTCATTGCTTCTTGATTTACTCACCAATATCGCCATTGCCGTTAATTGCCGAACCAAACAAATATTATGTAAGTCAAAAGGCCCCCGTCTCCACAGGTAGACTTTTGTTGCGTGGACTTTTAGACATTTGTATCCTTGCACATAGGAGGAGAAGGTGTACAGTGGTAGTAGTGAGTCGTTCGGCAAACAATGGACCGTCGGCGACGTCGTTGGAGTGTTCCTTGATCTCATCGATAAGACGATAAGTAAATAACGAACTCGATCACGCGCAAAATGCGATCGCATGGCTTTTTGGTCGCGACTAATGCTTCGCTAGCAAAAAACCTTTTTATCATTTTTCATACATCCTAAAATTCTCGACAAACAAATCGTCCTCATGAAATCAAAACTGTCGCGGTTGTTTGACATTACAAATAATACAAAAATGGATTTGACCAAGTGAAGTTTGCAACACCCGACCCAATGTTTTATTTTGGATGTTACAATACATAATGGTGTATCAAATATGGAAAATATCATAACACACATGAAAAAAGCCAGAGACTGAGCAGATCACGGGGGAAACATGTAAAGGATGTAATAGTACTGTAAATCCTGGATGTATATAAAATCGAGTGAAGCTACTGGCTTAAGTGGATAAATAAAGCGACTGATGGAACACATCAAGGTTTTTAAAAATCTACATCTGCTATCTGTAAACACAGATAGGATAGCGGAACAAACACTGGATGCAGTTTCAAAATAATTTTATATTATCCGAAGAACAATCTCATTTCCCCTCATTATCCGGTTGAAATAAAGAGAACCCCAAACTTAAATAGATATGAAAAGATTTCAAACTCTCTACCACGTGAAATTAGACGAACTCTCTTCTAAAAAAGTTCTCAACACCCCCTAACCGTAATTAACTGCACAGTTGTAACATCGCCGAAACCTCGGCTTCTACAAACTTCACATTGTAAAATTCGTATTTGTCTTATTTACTTGTTGAACAATATAATCGACTTCTTATTTTGGTTTTTTCTGGGTACAATTTTATTGTTTTTGCCTTACAGTATCTTTCTTATCAACGATATGATCATAGTTTCTGAGACACTTTTATAGTATGTATAAATATAATACTGTAACATATGGCCATACATGGTTTCTATATGACTCTGATGGTTTAAGAAACACGCTCTAATGCACTTTACAAATTAATTTGCTAGCGTTTGCAACCATCCGCTAGCTTTCTGCTAGTTTCAACCAGCTTTGCTTAAAGATTACTTGCATCAGCTGGCTTAAAGCTTTTAATAACGCATCTGCAATTAACATCTTAAGCTTTATTATTATGAAAGAATCTTTTCTCTACAACCACTATTAAAAGTTATCTTTTTAATGCATGCCGCCAGAAATAATGTAATTTGAACTTTGAACTGAAGGCTTTTAGATGCAGAAAAATAAAATAGCAATATTTGGTTCGAGAAGATATGAGCTACTAAAACACAAAGTTTGAATATTTTATTTTAATTTTCAATTATTTTCAATATGTATTTGACACGATGAACAATTAGAAATGTAATCCCCAGAGAAGATCCACTAAAGAGTGATATTTTTCCTTAATTTTTGCAGGAGCAAAAGCAAGATTATTCACCAAAATTGTTGTCAAAATTTTGCTCGCAATATTCTTCTTATTTTCAAACAATTTCATCTATTTTTCCAACCTTTCGATTTTTCTTCAATATACATCAGAAATAATATATAAATTTACTATCACAGCAATCCTTCAAGCATTTATATTATTTAATATATTAATGTCCATCATACAGTAACCATAATAAGTCTAATTTCAAACCCTGCCAGATCCAGTTAAAAAAAAAAAAAAACTCTATGGTATTGTCTCTCTTGAGTTCTGTGTTCCCAAAACCTCATTTCGTGTCAAACTATGCCAGATTCCAAGATAATATTAAAAGAAAAACAGCAATAAATTTCATACTCCATTACATCCATGATAAGCGGTTTTCAAATGCCGCCATATCCGTACCGACCAATCAGAGCAAAGAAGTAATTGGAAAACTGTCATGGCGATTAATAGCAAATCTATTAACGTGAGACCTAGGCTTGATATGAACAAAACCCGTCAGATCCAAAATTGAATATCAAAACCAGCTATATCCTATTTCTCGACATAATAATATGCTTATTTTACTGATTAATCTAATCAATTTAAAAAAAAAAGACTAATAATTCCTTCGGCCAACCCCGAGGGGGGCCAAGTCTTACAATCATGCGAGGTTTTGTTACGATGCACGATAACTCTAGTAAACTATGTCTGATTTTAAAAAAATTGTTTGCTAATCGAAGGTTAATTTTGGGGCCTAGTTAATTTTGGGGCCAGTACGATCTATGGTTTTTTTTTTATTTCGTCAGTAAAGTTTATGGCTGCCGAAATAGCATATGAAATGTATTAGGACGATGCGCCTGTAAGAGGTCTCTTTGATTGTATTTGGAATCTATTTTAAAAATAACGTTTAAAATTTCGCCATCTATTGAGTGACACTTAACTATGCTCAATCTTTCTTGTAAGTGATAAAAATTACAGCTGATAGATGGCAATCGAAAATTCTTTTACTTGCGATGGTGATTGTATTAGGAGTTCATAAGGGTTCGAGAGTTTAATAGCTGATACATAAGTAGCATCGGCTTTGTTCGATTTTCACTCTTTTGCGGATATGAGCGTCTGATCATCAAATACTAGCTAGTCTTCATTTGCTCCGTTAATACACCGCTGAGCGAACGTACAGACGAATTTTTGATTATATGGTATTTTTATAATCATCCATTTTTCCATAAAATGACCGCCAATAAAAACCACGATAATTTAAAAAGGAAAATTATATTGGCGGGCTCCTGTTATATGGGCCAAAGTTTGACAAACCCTCGAGTTTTCCCCCTGCCAAGTTTTACTTTTCAAATATTTTCTATTTTCTATTTTTATTAATGGAAAATTTATCCTACTGTAAAATAGATCTATCTGGATCTGATGGAATTTCAAATTAGACACATACATATAATAATTTGTCTCATTTGACAAAACTACCAAGGAATAACCGGTGCTTACCATAATATATAACAACAAAACTATCAATCATTGCTATGGAGATTTGAGATTCCTATAATAATTAATAACCCATGAGTGGCGCCATCTACATTGAAAATAGTTCATGAAGAAGGCATTCTCATAGTATTCTGCAACCGTTAATTATTTTTTTTATTTTATCATTTATTATTTCTTTTCGTTTTTTTTTCTTCAATTTTAATAGTGGCTGTAGATAAAATAGTGTATGATGTAAGTAATTTTATTTTGTTCGAAGAGATGGATCCATCACTCTGCTCATAAGTCAAACTTCTTTTCTTACAAAATAAAATGTCGCTTTCAACATTAACACCCTAAATAGAAATTTTAGTGTATAAAAATAATTACCGTTACGAGTTAAGTGGTATTTTCAAAATATATGGTGAAAATGTTGTTATTAGCATCAAACAATGCTTTGCTGCAGCATCAGAGTGGTGGAATTTTTGCTACGAATGGGGATATTCACTGCCATTTTTTCCACTAGAGGGCGCAGCGGCCATATTTCCGAAAGGTGTAAATGAGTGACTCACCGCTTTCATGTAGAAACCATCGTGGTTGGACGAGACTGCCATAATGCTGTTAATATCCATAACCTCAAACATTTTACACCTTCAATAATGTGTCTACTATTAATACTTCTAAGAAAAGATCTAGGAAATCGCTATTTTTCCATTTTTAATAGTATTATGGCTGGAAAACGTGCTAGCTATTCGGCAACACTGCCCGTCCGTCAAGCCACCATGTTTTCTTTCTTCTCCCTCAATTATATTATAATAATTTATTTATATTCTTCTTCGCTCGTCATACATCAATCTTCGTACGGATGCTCGTTCGGGCAGTGCATCGTTCACTTCACACCTTTCAGGAACTTAGCCGCCACTGGCGCCATCTACAAAAAGTTTTGTGCACACACTCCCACTATATTGCTATAAGAACGAGCGCTATGACAGCCATCACACAAACATGTCTACCTAAAAATATATATTAATCTTTGGCTACTGACGTAGTTTATCTGAAAGATGACTGCAGAGGTGGCGAAGTATAATAGTTTACTTGCACTAAAATTCTGTGCGATTTTTGACTAACAAGCTGTTGATTGTCAATATGTTTTTTTTTGGTTAATATAATATACCGTACAAAAATATGAGATTCGGGGTTGATCCATATGCTCTAATCATAATCTACTTCCATTGGTTTAGTGAACGATTTTGTTACCTCCGTCCGGCTATCATATCGCTTATTACAACTTTATTGGAGACCGCTGGAAACAAGGATATGGTCGATTTCTGAATGTGGATTACGGAACCGACATGTTCTTCTTCGTCCCGGACCTCTTCTTTCATCTATTTTGCCTTGAATTATTAGATACATAACGTTGCATCTTTCGGAATTATTATCCTCGATATTTCTATGTTCTCGCCTAAACGCTTTTGTTTACCCAGCTTATACGTAGTATCCTTCATTAGATCCATATTTCGAAGACTTTAATTGTATGTAAGTATCCAGCTTTCCTACCCAATAATAATATTGAAAATACTTAACATCTCGGAAGGTTGGTGTCTACACCTGAATCTTCAGGCGTAGGTTGATGTTTCTTCACCAAACTCCAGATGTGCATCTTAAAGAATGCACTTCTGGATTTTTAAATCTAGATTTTTTTTCCTTGCTGTGATATCCCAGTTGTCATTCAAATTACAGCCAAGACAAATTATGTTATCAGTCTTCTCCAGTTGAATTCTATAAGCTGTATATATAGTCTTCATCACATACTCTTGTAACATTATCAGTGAGGGCTGGTTTTTTTACACGGGGATGGCAATGAGTAAAATATCATCTGCATATTTTATATTGTTAATGTTAACGCCATTCACCTTGACCTCATTCTCGGTTTCAATTAGTTCTTCCTTATTGAAAAATCAGAGGTGATATTATTCAATCCTTTCTGACTCCGCTCTGTATCTTTCCCTCTTTAGATATATTCTGGTCAATGCTAATGTGTGCTTTTTAGTGCCAGTAGAGATTAGTAATTATACGGAATTCTTTGTCATATGTTCTCACATGTTGGAGAATGTCGACAATCTTGTTGTGTCTGACTATCGAAAGCCATCTCAAAATCGATGAAATACATGTAAACTGTATTGCCAATATCTCTACATCTCTGGATGCTAAATAGTGCTCTGGTTCCTACATTATTGCCAAACATAATTTGCGTATCACTGACTTATTCGTCGTCTAATAGGCGCTGTAAACTGCTGAGGTTATCAGAAATCAATACGGTATCATTGGCATACCGTCCATTGTTTAGCAATTCTTATTTTCGGGTGTAAGTCGAAGTTTCTTCCGCAAAATACCTTTTTCGTTTTAAAGAATGCAATACAATATGTATTTTTTATCTCCTTGGTCATATCCCAGCTGTCATTTGAATTGCAGCCAAGGTAAATAATATTATCAGTCTTATCCGGTTGAATTCCGTAAACTGTTACTATAGGTATGTTTACGGTTACTTTACCTACTTTGAGGTTTTCATGTTTAACCCATATTCAACCGCAACATGGTCATATTCCACCGCAATGTGGTCATATTAATAACATGCTCATATTCAAATATAACATGCTATTAAAACACTGTCAATGAAGAGCTACATTTCTTCCACTTTGCTGGCAATTAGTACAGTACTGTTTGCATATCTTATATTATTGATGTTAATGTCGTTTACCTTAGCGCCATTTCAGATTTATATAGTGCCTCCTTATTGAAAAGCAGATGTGATATTATGCAACCTTTTCTGACTCCATGAGTACAGTATCATCTGCATACCTAATATTGTGATGTTAACGCCGTTTACCTTGTCTCCACTTTCAGATATATGTAGTGCCTCCTTATTGGAAAGCAGATGTGATATTATGCAACCCTGTCTGACTCCTTGAGTACAGCATTGTCTGCATATCTTATATTGTTGATTTTAACACAATTTACATTGTCCCCACTTTCAGATTTATGTAGTGCCTCCTTATTCAAAAGTAAATGTGATATTATGCGACCCTATCTGACTCCGTGAGTACATTATTGTCTGCATATCTTACATATATTGTTGACGTTAATGATTTTTAACTTGGCCACACTTTCAGATTTATGTAGTGGCTCCTTATTGAAAAGAACATGTGATGTTATGTAATACTGGCTCCTTTAGTACAGTATTGTCAGCATATCTTGCATATATTGTTGATGTTAATGCCATTTAACTTAGACACACTTTAAAATTTATGTAGTGAATATGAAATCGATGACTATCACGGTTGTTTGACATTATAAATTAATTGGAATAAACGAATTTACCACGCGAAGTTGTTTTACCACCCGACATTTCGGCAACGTTGCTACCGCCGTTGTCCAGGGTAGACTCAGACTATGTAGTGCCTCCTAATTGTAAAGTAGTTGCTATATTATGCATCCCTATCCGACTCCGTGAGTACAGTATTGTGTGCATATTTTATATTATTAATGTTAATGCCCATTTACCTTGGCACCATTTCCAAATTTATGTAGTGCCTCCTTATTAAAAAGCAGATGTGATATTATGCAACCCTGTTTGACTCCGTGAGTACAGTAATGTCTGCATATTTTATATTGTTTATGTTAAAGCCGTTTGTTTACCTTGGTATCACTTTTATATTAATGTAGTGCCTCCTTATTGAGAAGCAGATGTGATATTATGTAACCCTGTCTAACTATACGAGTAAAGTATTGTCTGCATATCTTGTTCATGTTAATGCCATTTACCTTGGCTTCATTTTCAGATTTATGTAGTGCCGCCTTATTGAAAAGCAGATGTGATATTATGCAACCCTGTTTGACTCTGTGCCATGTCTCCTCCCTTTTAGAATATTGTGGCCAACCTTGTCGTGTAATCTTTAGTGCCAGTAGAGATTATTTTTTTCTTTGTCATTGCTACATTTCGTTACCATTTTGGAGATTACAATTCGAGCATAAATATCAACTTGTTGTAAGTCCGTATGCATAACATAACACACAACCCATATATACAAGCAAATATAGCGCTTGTTCGCAACGTCACAGCTTGTTTTTCCGATACTAACACGCCGATTCTATAAGCGAGGGCAGGCGTCGATTGACTTGATTTATTAAACCCAATTTTAGGTTTCTCTCTGAATGGAGAGTTGCTTATGGATGCCTTGGGTGGAGAGACTACCTTTGCTGATGTGCAAGGAGAAAACTTCGTACCAGCTTGTACTCTCGGAGTTGGACAAAAAGCCAGGTAAGTCTAGTATAATAAATACAAACAGAGCTGCCGTGGAATTCACCGACTGGAGTCAGACCCATCATAATACTACTGTTACACTTCTAGGGGGTGAGTTGTGGAATCCGGACTAAAGACCGGCTGTGGTACATTTAGAACAGCTGTTTTTCCACATGTGAGCATCCATCTTACCACACATACACTCCCCCTTTGAAGCCATAGCATTTGGGGATGCGAAAATCGCAGTTTTAGATATTTTTCTAGTAAGGAATGAATTATTTTCCGGGAGTGACCAAGATCCTTGAAGAAGTGAAATAGAGATTTGGCTGGGAAGCCACGAGCGTCAATTTCCACCGCGTGAAAGTGAACATTGAAGCCGTTCCGTTTGACGACATTTGCAAGATCATGATATTTATTTAATCTGTACTCGTGATATTTTGGGATATTTAATTCCCATGGAACAGTTAATTCTACATTAAGGACCATCTTCCAAAACTAGGAGTAAATTTGAGACTCAGGGAATTGATACTGCTTAGACACAGAACCGACCTTTAGAATCCCATCTGAAGCTTTTTCATTTATTGAGAAAGGTTTTGTAGTGGAATGTTTTTTGCCTTTCGAGTCATCCTGCACAAACTGTATTGGGTGTTTGGCAGGTACACTGCCTGACTCGTTTTGAAACGAGTCACTGCCAGGCTAATTATATCGTTGATAAAATTAAGGACGTCATGCAGGTAGAAATACTGGCTGACTTGCAGCCAGCTAAAGTATGTCTAGCTGTGCAAGGGGTATTGCTACAAATGGGACATGAACTATCCTCTGATTAGCTCCAACGAGCGAGGTTACTGGGGTCTGGAAGTGTATGTTGAAAGGCATTTTAATAAACGTGCACAAACTGCCCAGATCCGCCCGAGGTGTTCACTCGTATCCGCACTTCCGATCCCAACCGACGACGACTGTAGATTACAGCCGCGGGCAGTGTTCATGGAGGCCTTGTCAGATCATGAGGAAGAAGGTAGTCCCTTTTCGAGGAGGCTACTGGATTGAACCTTGAGTTGGGTCGACCTAGTAGAGCATGCAAAGAGCCCTTCAGGCCCAAGCTGCACAGAATCATTAGGACCCATTATATGATGTCCTAATGTATACTAATAATAATACTACTAGATGTACAAATAAAAATATGTATTTGCCGGCTTTTTCTGTAAGAAGAGAGGAAGTAGTGAGCACACATGAGGCTGCTATGGCTGATTTGTGCAACTTCCGTCCGTTTTGAATTCTGCGACTGGTCTACCAGGTGATCTGCTTGCAGGATCTATAGCATGGACTGGTGGCCAGCAGATACATAAATAGGGATAATCCACCATGGACCCAAAATTAGGACTTAGTGCGTGTAGCCGTGTGGTTCGCTATCCCCCATGTTATCATCATGAAATTTGTGAAAATAGGTTAAATTATTTACAACTAAAAAATATTATTTCAGGTTAACGTATGGACAGGATGTCAACACACTCAAATACTTCACAATGTGCGGATTGCAAGAAGGATACGAGCCGTTTTGTGTGTAAGCTTCTTTATATTTGTACAAAAATGCCAATTTGAATTGTAGACTGGGGCCCAGGGGGAAAACCCAAGGGTTTGTCAAACTTCAGCGCATATGATTTATTTTCTTGTATGTATGTATAATATATTAAGATGTTTAGGGTAGTTTAACAAAACTACCTGAACCTAGCATGTAAACCACGAGAGATCCATTGTGCCACTCCTGTAATGACTCCCTCAATGAACAGGAATTAGTTAACTCGAGTTATCGTGCATAGTAACAAAACTGAGCAGGATTTCAAGATTTGGCCACTTAGGTTGCCGAAGTAAAATATCTTCCAATCTTCACTCACTTTATTTTACACAAAAATTTTAGAAAAATATGTTATTTTAGGGATATGTTGTTTTAAAAAAGCATAATACAAAACTCATAAAGCCATTTTGTCTCGTTTTCATCGATATTCCTCCGCCTATATTACTC
>JAOPUG010000181.1:6031724-6043411 GCA_027564375.1 Micropterix facetella
TTTTTACTGTGAAAAACGTAAGAAAACCAAAAGGTATGTCGGGCTTGCCCCATTCAGTAACCCTAGGCACGCCACTGATATAGGTTATGGTCCTTAACTACTTCCGCTTCCTTAGGTCGTATTGCGTTCAAACTCCTTTGGTCAATGCCTCAGACAACCATCTATCCGAAGTTTTCACCAAGTCCATATGCCGCATTGCCTGAATACACTCAGATCAGTAAAGTCGATTATGGAATATATCCGAGAGTGGAGGGCCGCTCTTAAGGACGCTTGTTAAGCAAAGGCCGGCATGTCAACCAGTGCTCAGACATCCAGGGACGCTCGAGGTCTTCCCCTAGATCAGCCACTATGCATAGTAGGTTCACGGTTTCATCCCTCTTGAGGTGGCCGCCGGATAGGTGTTGAGTCTTGAATCGAGCCGAACTTGATAGACAGAGATAGCCATTAAGACGAGAGCTGCACGACTCCATTAGACCCCTAAATATTCCTTATAGCCATAGTCATAGATCAACTTTTAAAAACTGTACAGTTTAATTTGTTTTCTGTTTTTTATAGCAGTCATCGTTTGATTTCCTGATGATATGAAATGATTTCTGCAGCTTGGTAATATGCATGTTTTGACGCTTACGCGTAACACATGCCATGGCACTTGTGCTCCTATGAAAGCGCCTATCTACACTTTTCTCTAACTTATATTCTGTAGCGGCAGTAAATGTGTGTACTCGTGAGCATTGTAAACAAAACGAGCAAACGGGAACAGGAGATGTAAATCTGGCTGGTAACTCACTGTCTAAATTATTCAGGGCATGTTACGGGCGGCAGCTGAGCATAAATAGGAGGCCATACTCTGCCACTTACTAGGCTTTATTGCCTAGCATAATACAATACATATATGTCCCTATAAGGATGTTTAGAAAACAATGGATGCGCACTTTGAATTTAATGTGACGGATTTTCAAATATAATCTAGATAAACGCCTCCAAATTGCAAATTCATGTTTGCCAGCGGGAAATATTCACCGTATAGTCGATGTAATACGTCTTGAATATTTTAATTACTTACCCAAAAAATAAATTGTTCCAAAAGTAACGCACAATTATTTGGACAGTTCAGGGTGTCAATGCAACGGGCGAATCGTTATACCATCCCAGGATGGTATAACGATAGATCGTTTTTTTCACTGGTGAGATGATTACGCAAAGACTTTGACGAAGATGATCTACTGTTCCAACTGCGCCAAAAACCCGTGGGAGTCCAACTACTTAACGCGAGGCACTGTGAAACTTCTAGCCCAGTGGGGCCTCAAGCCCTCACTTCCAGATTTGGATGGTTTTCTCCATCCTCCCGTCTGGTCACGGGTTCTAAATCGGTTGCTCAACTTCTACCTGATGTAAGGGGTCTAATGGGGTCGTGTAGCTCGGGTCTCAACGACTAACTATATCTATCACGGTCGGCTCGACTCATAACAACAGCTATCTGGCAGCCTTCTCGAAGAGGGGCGAAACCAGTGAACTCGCTGTGCATGGCGGCTGATTTGGAGGAAGCCCTCAGGCGATCTCGGATGTCTGAGCGACGGTCGGCGTGCTGGCCTTTGGGGTCATAATGACTCCGTGGAGCCTGGGCTATAATGGCCGTTGTGTTTTGATCGGCCCAGCTTGCGGAGCAACTCCTATTCAGGAACCTCCACGAAGAGGGACCACCCCGGTGAACCCGCTGTGCGGCTGAGCTAGGGACGGAAACTCGGGTGTGACCTGGACAGCTGGCGCACGGGCCGGGCAACCGGCCGTGTTGTCACTAACTGATCCTGAAGGAGTTAAGAAGTGTACGCTTCTTAAGACAGCGGGGGTAAGTAGGTACCTCTAATGTTATCCATAGATATGATAGTATGGGCCATCCGATCTCGGGTGAGAGTTGCTAAGCAAAGGCCACCCCGTATCCGCTACATCCCAGTTAGGGATACCGCTTTAGAGGTAGAGGTCCGCACAAGCGACCGGCCAGGATCCGACCAGACGGGGGTACGGAAGAATCTGATCCGCATCTGGTAGTAAGGGGGCGAGGAGCCCCACTGGGGTTGAAAATTCCCAGTGCCTCGCGTTAAGGTGTCGGTCTCTTACGGGCCTAGGTGGAGCTTGATACGTAGATTTGTATCGTCTTAAGTCTCTGCGTTTCGCCTCGGGGTGATATCGAACGATATCGTTAAAACGCTCCAGGGTGGATAGGTTCGCCCGTAGTAGCTGACAATCCCAAATCTCTTTTCTCATCCTAAACATTTTCAATTCATACATATTAGATAAATATAAGGAGAAAAACAAAATGAAGTCTGTCCATCTAAGTGACCCTTTTGTTTTGTTTGACAATTAACTATTTATAGTAAATCAAGAAGAAAAAGTATTATCACTTACTGGTGGAGAGGTAGAGAGTCCAGCCTGGCGCCTCTTCTCTTCTTCAAGCTCAGAGACCGAGCTTATTCTTCCATAATAGTGGATATACAACTGGTAGAGTGAGGGGTAGAGTTGGATGATGACAAATAAAATAAAGGGTTGGGCAACGATCAGTGACTCAATTAAGACTTGAAAACTCAGCAAATTCGACAACCAATTGCCATAATGTTTTGCAAATTGTTTCTGAGAGTTAGCAAATATTTTTACGTACAGAAACAAAATAGGTTTGGGAAAAAATAAAAACTATTAGACACATCTTACTGAGTTTTACTCTACATAGTTGAATTAAAAAGATAACTGTTATATCACATTTTCAACACAAATTTTATAATTTCGTCTCCAAAATTTAAACAATATTCCCCCTATAGAATAGTGTATAAACTCATATGCATTTTGTTTATAAAAACTGCGAAGTAAAACTTTTACAGGAACCCCGTTTCTTATTAGGGCATGGAACCGAAACCCTCGCTGAACGACACAAACTCGCACTTAATCTAAATGGTGTGCGGTGATGTTTCGGAAAAACCCCATATACACCCCTAACAGTGCACCAATTTTTCGCGCATTCCACCGCCGATGCGGCGATTCATTTAAATTTGAAAAAGGTGATTATTTCTACAAAAACATAATACAAGTCTTATAAAATTTGCCATATTATTTTATTAATTCCACTATGAATAAAATGAAAATATTTGAAATTCAAAGCGATGACATATACTTTTTTTTCTTTTATTTTTGCCTCGTTCATTATAATATAAATCCCCATCGATAAAACTTTTAAAACAATATAATCTTGACCTTGATCTTGATCGTTTTGTCTATGCATATTAGGGGATTTTGACATGAACTTACCGGTGCATGTCCGATGCGTATTCTCCAAGTTGACCGGTTTTATTTTTTCTTAGATACACCACCCATAATGAAGATTTCGCACAATACTTTCGAGACCATGGAGAAGGCAAATTGGGAGTTTCTGCGTTTGTCTCTGCCTGTCATCTGTCACTCAGAGTTCATCAAGTGAGTATTTACACTCTGTTCATGATTCCGCATATTTATTGCTGCATTCAATATAGACTATAGTTTGGCCATCGAATCGTGGCAGTGGGGCTAGATATTTTCGAATTTAAAATCGGAATATGGCAACATTTCCCCATACTGTCATCAGGCGGATTTGGGCAAATCAAGCAATCTTGAGAATGTTTCTTCACCTATGAGTGTCTATCCTATCTTTTTAATGCAGTTGCAGGAGGAATATATGATAATTTTATGGTAGTAGGTGGGTAAATATTCTTACAAATTAAAAAGAATCTAAACATTAGCAAGAACATATTTTTCTAAAATTTTGTATTATACAATATCCAGTTTTCTGCTCTGGTTAGATACTTGGCGGTGGCATAAGACAGTGAATCAAGTCACAGTATACAGAGATAACAGTACACGCTTTCTTAGGTGGCAAGGTGTGGCGGGGATAGGGTACGAGGGAAGTGAGTGTTTGCCGTTACACTGTGTTTTTTACTTTTTTCTGGGAGTGTGGCGGCAATATGATGAACGCTTCGGATTCCTTATTCTGCTTGTTTCATTCAAAGGCACGGATGACGGCTGTGGTACAATTGTCTAGTAATCGTATTACGATTTGTGACGTCTCGTGACGTTGCTCGCTTCTGTTTCAACTTTGTTCTAAGAGACGCTACTGTCTGTATACTGTAATATTTTATGTTCTCGCTTCAACGCTGCAAGATATCTTCATTTCCGGCTCCGTCAACCCAGTTTGTACGAAGGTGTCCACTGATTCATACACATTTCGTGGGCTTGAAGTGTCTGTAAGTGTCCAGTTTTCCATTACATAAAATATTGAGTTTACAAAACATCTTAGAAGTCTAATTTTCAGGTGTAGGTTGATGTTTTTCATAGATTTACATAGGACAGGCCATATAGTCTATTGCAGGCTGTGTGTTTAATTGTTTGTTTGTCTGATCTTAACCAAATTTGACATCAGCCTCCCTGGGGTGAGCCTAAGCACTACTGGCTAGCAGCAAATTCGATCCGACTCCCGCAGGTGCTGCTGCAGGTGCATCTTGGTTTACTTGGCCTGGTGCAGGATCTAAACAATAGGTAGGGCAAGCATAGTGTATATGGGTATTTTTGGAAACGTGGTGACAAGAGAAATTTGTTGGAATAGGTTTTAAGCCCTTTTGGATATCAGGGGCTACCAATAACGGGATGGGCCAAAGTTGCCGATGTATATCACTATTCTTCCTGTTATTCATCTTAAGGAATGCACTTCTGGATTTTTAAATTCGGATTTTTATCTCTTTGCTCATATCCCAGCTCTCGTTTGAATTGCAGCCAAGATAAATAATGTCATCAGTCTTCTCCAGTCGAATTCTGTAAGTTGTAACTGTAGGGTATTTACGGGTACTTTACCGAGTGTCATGTACTTGGTCCTTGTGGTGTTCAGCTTCAACTAATATTCATCACATCCTCTTGCAACTTTGTCAATGAGGATGTGGAGTTCTGTATACGGATGGCAATTAGTACTGTATCTTGTGCTATCTTATATTGTTGATGTTTATGTCATATTTTTTTTAGTGATAACGAAAAGGCTCATCGTTGGGATGAGATCAAGGCGCGGCAGAGAAGATTGCTGGCCGAAGTAGCAGAACATCAAACTCCTGCGCACATCGAGCAAATTATGAAGAGCGGATTCTCCATGACTGATATTAAAGGTATTACTTTGAAGTAACTAATTTCTTTAGCGGCTAGCATTAACTTCCTCGGTGCCTAACATTCACATCGACAGGCTGTTCGGCATATACTCAGTCGTGCATGTTTGATGAGCCAACGATTACTTCAGAGATCTTTCGACAAAGCTACTTTTTATACGTCCAATCCCTCCCGATGTACGGAATGGAGCCGTGGGTAATTGCCGCAAATCGCCAGTGGTCATTTATTCTGCAAAAGCGAGCGGCCCGTATTGTGTGGTACGTGTTCCTCCAGACGACCATGCGAGAGATTTGTTTCCAGTCATTAGAAATATTAACTCTTCCATGTTCTTGTGTGTTGACGGTGGTGGGATTTGTATATACAAACACATGGAATATTTCAAAACAAATTGGAGTATCTACTCTTACCCAAATAGACACGGCAAAGCTTTGCATTCAAGTTACAGTAGTCGAGGTATTATGATTGGGCAGACTATTTACAACGAACTGAATCCTAACATTAGGGATTTAAAATCATTCCCAATATTTGAATAAACTGGGGAAAATATTTGATCATTCGCTCACTTTACTCAGTTAATGAATTTCTGGAAAATAATGGAAAATAACAATTACTCACTAATTTTCTATTTAACCCTAGAACCATAACCAAAATTTTTCATGCAAATTTACGTATGTATTGGAATTCACAAGTTAAGGATAAATAAATAAAAATATTTAGGTTTTTGTTCTAATAAAGTATATTTTGTTGTTAAAACAAATCTAAAATATCAAATAAAGGGCCACAAAACGCATTCATATAAAATAATATCACTAACACTTTTATCACTGTCTGTGTCTGTTTCTCCGCAATGTTCTATTTCACTGCCAGAAAATACAACGCTACCATTTAAAATTCTATCCTACTTTTTGTCAATGTAGTAGCGTTTTGTTTTCTGTGCCGTTCTAGAGGACACTATTACAAACTATATATACCGTTTGTGCTTAAAATTACTTCTAAATATCATTATTTTTTGTCATGTGCACACCATTTGCCTGTTAAGCCTTTTTGCATTAGAAAGGGATGGGGATAACATTCATAAGCTCGTAAGCAGGTTAACCCTTTCTACCAGAAGTTGTGTTACAAATTCTTACTACTACACATAGAATTTACGTATGCTAGTACTCTAGGGTTAAATATTTAAATTTTACATTTATTAACTAATTTAATAACCTTTTGACATCAAGCAAGACAATAACATACAACAAGATTTAAGCGCTTTAGGTGTGTGGGCCAAAGGATAATAATATGACCATTAATGAGATAAAATGCTTCACCATGCCATTCTATAATAACTGACTATAATGAGTTTCAGGTCGATTTTAAAATAACATACTCCAGTGTCAATTTATAGGTTAAGTTGATAAATCCTCCAAAGGGGTTGGAAATCTTTCAAAATTCATAAGTTTCTAAATTAACAAATTTATACATTTTTTTAAAAAAAATTTAAATTTAATACTTGTACAAAACAGAATGTTACAATATACCTTAAGTAAGAAATAGTATATTGAAGAATAACAGATTAAGATCGACACATCTCAAGTAAAAGACCGCTATGCACAACTAACTAGGCTCCTTGGGCCTATATCTAGATGCACAATTGTAGCTTAGGAAATTAAGGAAGGACAATAAATACAAGTAAAAAAAGTAAAATAAAGGTAACCCCCCACCGTTTTTTATTATTAAAAATAAAATATATATTAATAGAGATAGATAATTAATAAATATATACCGCATATATTATATACTATAGAAATTTTATTAATTAATAGAATAAATAAAGTACATACATACATACCGAATACACATACGAGTACATAGATGTGAGTCCCTTTTCTTTTTTCTTTTTTTTTCCCCCTCTCATACTACAGTATGTAATAGTTCACTTTCTATACGCAGGTGTCCAAGTTCTAACAGCCATCTTTTTGTTTGGAATTTAAAACTATTAATATTGTTAGCTTTTTTCAATTTGTCGTCGATGCTTTTAAATATTTTTGGCGCCATAAAATACATTTGCCTTTGCGCAAAGGTAGTGTTTACTCTAGGAATCAGGTAGTTAGTGGATGCGGCCGCTTTCGTTGCAAGAGTTTGCTGATTTTTTCCCCAATTCCCTGGGTGTTTTTGGAAGAAAACCAGAATTCAATTCAAATTAACATCCTGCGAAGGACAAAAAATGTGAAATATCTAGGAATAATATTTGATAACATGCTGCGTTGGCAAATGCACATTGAGATTGCCTTCTTATCCGAGAAGTGAGAAATATTTTAGACATGGGAACACTAAAAAATACGTATATTGAATTATACCAAAGTATTGTTTGTTATGAGATAATCAAGTGGGGTGGTTGTGTATCAACTTTTCTCCAGCCTCTTGACGTAGCGCAAAATAGTAAGTAAGTATAAACAGAGCCACCATAGAATTCACCGGCTAGAGTCAGGCTCATCATAATACTATTGTTACACTTCTGGGGGGTGAACGGTGGACTCCGGACTAACGACCGGCTGTTGTAGGTTTAGGACAGCTGTCATGCCATATTAGAGCATGCACCTTACCACCCATTCACTCTCCCTTCGAAGCCAGGGGGAAAAAATGGGTGTTAATGTAAACGGTCACATGCTCACACTACTAAATATTATCGAGCGTAAACCGTATTGATATTCAACAGACAATTTATATAAAGTATGCAATGTTTTGGACCTACGACTGCTGTATATTAAGACGCAAAATTAAAATGCCCCTTATTAATGCAAAGCGTCATCAGAGCTGCAAAGAATGACGACATGATAGGGCCAAGAACTTGTAGGACATTTGGCCAGAGACATTTCATCTTCATAGCCCCGAGAATGTATAACTACCTGCCGGATGTCGTTAAACAAATTGAAACCCTAAACAAACTTACAAAATCTGTTTCTAGGTGGCTTATCACAGAAGATAGGGAAAACGTAACAATAGAATGTCGATTATTGTATATTAATATTTCTCTTTATTCTTCAGTTTTTATCTATATGTTTTTTTGATTTTGTTACTGTTAAACATATATTTATGTTCTAATTTTACATGGTAGTAATTATTATTAGACATTTTGACGACATTTATATATATCTACATACTTTTAATGATAATTTATTTCAACTGTGGACTATATTAATATTTGGGTTTATTTATAAATTAACTTGTTTAGTTTTTTTTTTCAATATATTCTTCTTTAATAATTAATGACTTTATTAAAGCAAAAAAAAAAATTAAATTCGGCCTTAGAACAGGCTTAGACCTAGTTAGGCGTTCATTCATTATTATGTCTTTACAAGAATCAGTTTTTTGCTATTGTCTCAATATACATACAATATGACATGGTAAGCTGTACTAATTAATTTGTGTAATACTATAATTAAATAAAATAACAATAAAAAAATAGATAAAATTAACCAAAAATGTTGGCAAAAATAAGACATACTTAAAAAAACCAAGTGTTTTTTTTCCAAACTTCAGTAAAAAACTAGCAAACTTTGAATCGTTTCCAATTTGTTTAGAGCATACTCGTTGACTCAAAGATAAGCGATAGATTTATCATTTTATACGTCTGTAGCGATTAATATGATCTTCACAAGAAAAGTCTTTCTGAGCATTTTTACAGAATTTCATCCAAGGATTTCTCGCTATATAAAGCATATTGTGATATAAATGTTTGTTTAATTTACTTTGGATTTCCTAACTATCCATATATATAGAAGCCTTAATGAACTTTGTTCTCTATGGTACATAGTGACATTAATTTACGAATTCACACTTATAGGTATGAATAGGGACTATGCGGACGAAACTCAAGACGATACTCATCTAAGTCCAACCGGAAAGAAAACTCCTTCGAGACCAGATAGAAGGAAAGGTTCTCTTACAAGGGGACAGTCTGCCGCACCTTATGATCCGCAAGGTAAACAGTATTGATTTTCCATTTGTCTTTAATGTTTATGTTTAACTCGTCCGTAGTACTACGCAGGACGGCAAATTCCAGGTGGCGGCAAATTCGATCCAAGTCTCGCAGGTCCTGCTGCAGGTGCATCCTGGTTTACTTGGCCTGGGAGAGGATCTGACCAATAGGTAGAGCAAGAATAGCGTATATAGGTATTTTTGGAATCGTGGGGATGAGACAAACTTATTTGATTAGGTTTTAAGCCATATATGTGCTGCTGTAGGGGAATCCTGGTTTACTTGGCTTGTAGGAGGATCTGACCAATAGGTAGAGCAAGCATAGCGTATATGGGTATTTTTGAATCATGGTGATGAGAGAAACTTATTGGAATAGGTTTAAAACTATTTCGATTGTCAGGAATTACCAATCAACGGACGGGCCGGAGTTGCCTATGTATATCGCTACTTTTCCTGTTATTTATTTCATTTAATGTTAAATGTCAACTTTTATTTCTATTTTTCACCTAATCTCCCAGAACCTCAGCACACTTTTTATGTTGATATTAGTGCAAGAACTTGTCTACCTCTCTTTGTATAAAAACAGTCAGTGTCTGATAAGAATCTTTAATATTCTAATCCGTAGGTCTTCAGCCGACATCAAACGGCATGCATCGTTCCACCAGTGAAATGGATATGGGCCGATATGGTGATTCTGTACCTCAGAACCAAGGAAAAGAGGACAAGAAGGATAAACGAGGGCGATCGCCATTTAAGTAAGAGAAAATTGCTTATTTTTTTTATCTTATCAAGGTCCCAGAAAACTGCACCCTAGGCACAGTATACAGAGAGAACAGTAAGCGCACTCTCGGGTGGAAGGTGTGGCAGGAATAGGGTGTGAGGGTAGTGACCAGAGGGGTATGTAACGACAAACGCATGTGTTTGCCGTTACACAGCTCGGGGTTGCGGAAAGGGAACGTTTCTGCCCTGTGTTTTTTACTTTTTACTGGGGGCGTGGTGGCCATACGACGAACGCTTGAGGCTTCCCTTTCTGCGTATTTCTTTGAATAACACAGATAGCGCCTGTGGTACAATTGGCTAGGTGTAGTATTACGATTTGTTGTAGCCCTTACGACCGCTCGCTTCGTTTTCAATTTTGTTCTGAGAGAAGCTACTGTCTGTATACTGTGCACTAAGAAACGTCAATGCCATGCATGAGCTAATTGAGGAAGACTGTCTTGTGACATATTGCGAAATTCATGATGCAGACTGTTGCCTTTCGGTTAGAATGTCTATCTGTCTATATGTCTAGTGCAGTGGCGTCGCGCTCGGCTTTATATAGGTCGGTTTGAGGTCTAGGTGAAGAGATTGAATGATACGCGTTAGGTCGTGAAACGCGTGATCATATATGGTCATATTGAGAGGATTTCCCGGTATTGTCGGTATTCAATGCATGAGTCAATTCTTGGAGTTGTTTGTCAGGCTAGGATGATTCTTGGAGCTATTTGTCACGCTTTAAAATTTCTGGTCAAAAACATTTAAAAAAAAAATTGATTTTGTGAAATTTGGCCAATGCACAATGGTCTACAACCATTTGTTTGCCTGAAATCATCACTGAACTCTTAAAACAGCACTGTAAACGTGGCATTATCCTCCACTATGACAATGCAAATTCTCACACTGACACCCTGAATAACGAAAGAGCTTTTGGAGCGGCAAAACATTGACTGTTCAACCATCCACTGTACAGCCCTGAACCTAAGCCCCAACGATTTTTATTTCTCCATGGTCAACTATTTTCATCACCGGAAGAAGCCGTCAACGTCTTCAAAATCGCCATTTTGAGTACCTCAACATTTGAGTCGAATGAATGTAAATAATAACTGGTTCCATCGAATGAAAAGTACATTATATTTTTCCGGAGTACTTCGAAAAACAATAAAAATGTTTTAAACTAATTTTTCTCTATGACTTACTTCATATACATTCTTCTTATATAAAATATTTCTTAATAACCTATTCATCATTTTTAGATTTTTCTCTCGGAAGAGAGGCGAGAGCGGCGATCGCGCCAAGGGTGGAAAATCGAAGACACCAGATGCTGACTTATCCTCGCCCGAACGACCTGTCAGCCCCAGGGTCCGGACCAATCCACAAATCAGAGTTTCACAGGTATTGATCCTTATATCCACCAGATTGTTGGAGGGGACACATGGTTCTCTGACCCAAACCTCAAATAATAAAAAAATGGATATTATTGGGTGATATTATTGATGACATCTGATGTTTCGGCGATATTACAATCACCATATTCATTCTCCCAGACACTATCCTCTCGCCATCAAAATGTCTCAAATCAATTATTAGTTCAGTCAATTAATTAAGCATTAGAGATAAATTTCATTTCAAATGAAAAAAAAATATCATAACTCACGGTACCTTTCTTAAGTGAATAGCTATTTCAGATTTTTCAAAATAGATTGCGAAAATGAGAAAAAATAAAATAAATCTGGGAGCTCTGCAGGAAATTTTAATTTTAGAGTATTTTTTGAACCATCGCTCACACTAAACAGCAGGAC
>JAOPUG010000181.1:6078589-6090815 GCA_027564375.1 Micropterix facetella
ATGTCTATCTATCTATCTATCTATCTATCTATTATTATTATTATTTATTCTAGAAAGGCAAGATTCTTCCAGATCAGATCTAGTAAAGCTAGTCATAGACAATATTAACAAATTTTTAGGTGCAATTTGAGTCTGTTTTTTATTTGATTGAGCTTGCACTTATCACGTCAAATGGTAGTTTATTCCACATATCCACCACTCTATTTTGCAGAAATCCTTAAGAGGATTAGATTTAAATTTTGGAATTGACCCCCAGGTACTAAATGTCAATTAGTATTGCCAGCCCTCTATACATTCATGTGTATCGTCCACCTGTGGGCTGTGCGGCCCTGTAAAAAAAAAATCTTTCCATGACCACCTGCGGACTATATTTAAAAATAATATTTATTTATGCAAAATTACTTATTTTATTATTTTTAAATAGTACCAGATTATGTATGGCATTTACTACCGATTTCTTAAATAAATTTCTTTATGAATATTGTCACTTACACCCTTTTTTATTTTCGGTATTCTAATTTGTCATCAAATGCCTGGACCACAGCGTTCTAGTAACTTCCAGGGACTGCAGATTGCAGAAATGTATTGATTTTATTAAATATTTCCATACACACTGAACGACACGGGCCAACAGCACCATCATAATGTCGCTTATTTGTGGGCTGTGCGGACTTGTAGAACCACATTGGTGACGCCCACATGAGGGCTGTACGGGGCCCAACGTGTTAAAATTAAACTTTAAAATCAAGTTGCTACCGCCGTTGTTCAGTACAAAGTCTACCCTGGACAACGGCGTTTGCAACACCGCCGAAACGTCGGGTGCTACAAACGTTCCAAAAACATAGCATTCTTATAAAGTATCAGGTGTCAATTTCTTAAATCACTATGAATAGTCCAGCTGTTGAAAATAGTCTCTCGGATACTACTGAAGGATAGATATTTTTGTGTAATTTTCTTGAGATTTCAGTAATGGCTATTATTGCGCCAATATATTTATGGGGTGGGTTTGTTAATAAGACTTCGTCTTGACCGATGTTCGCTGTAATATTTGACAAAGACTCCTAATCCTCTGCCGCCCGAATTATTTTTTCACATACACTCGATGCTATCGCCGAGGAAACATGAAAATTTATTATTTTAGTGGCATCTTTAAAATTTTGTTTTTTGATAAACTTTATTAGAGTTTTCTTAGCCTGTTTCTTCTGTTTTGTTTATTCACCGGTAATCGGTAAATAATCGGTGAGTAATCAAAAATAATTGTTAATTGCCAACAATTGCCGATTTTGGTTAATTGAGTAAACACCAATAATCGTTGATTACTCGTATCGTAATATCGTAATGTAATCGGTTGCATCTCTAGCTATGAATTTTGGGACTTGGGCACAATGCTTAACTCGATTTTTCCCTCCAGGAAGTAATTTGAAATTTGCCACGCTTTATATTTCCAGCGCGTATTTCAATTATGCGGAGTCAGATCATTTATGAACAGACAATATTTTGTAGCGGGCAACACTGTCGCTCGCCTTCCGACACAGTCATGAATAAATCTCCTTACTGACGCTCGTTATTAATTTCTTGCGATCACTTCCAAGCCCCGGCCGTCGGCCATTACGCAATAGCGATATGTAACTTTGGTACGTGAAATTATCTCAAAATATTGCATATTTGGACTTATGATAGCCCATCAGTAAATAAAAATTATTTGTTTACCTTTTGCATTTGTTTATATCAGGAGCCAGAAGAACCGCCAAAAAAATCCCCCGAAGAAGTATTCCGCAAAGTACTAATCAATACCATTGTCTGCTGGGCTGAAGAATCTCAGATAGAAACACCCAAACTCGTCAGAGAGATGTTCAGGTGAGTCTTTTTATTATTATTATTATTAATTCCTCAAATACCAGATCGGTGTTTCTAGCACTTAAGAGCCTTAGGCAGTGTGGCGATTCAAACTAATAGGCGAATGCCATGAGACCCTCGAAAAAATCGTACAGGATAACAGAATAAGTCATACGTAAGTGAAAGGAAATAGTGGGTCACAGCGGACAGGCTTGAACGACAGGGAACGGCTAACTCTCCAATTGGGCCAGAGCCGATAATAGCATTGGCAGAGGGATACACAAGGAGCGCATTGCGAAACAGAACCAGTAGTCGGTTTAAAGAAAGGTGGGTGGGTACCCACTCTCAGACTATCTAGATTCTAGATATTGCTTAAGACTTTCCAGGAACAACTTACGGAAAACAATGACACTGATAACAGCAACCACCGTTGGCTATCAGGAGAGAAAAAGTAATAGACGTATTTGAGGTAGCTATGGCTGGTGTGTGCGGCTTCTGACCATCTCAAGTAAACTGCTTGTAAGGCTAATGGGGCTGTGCAGCTCGGGTCATAATGGCCAAATTTGTCATCGTGGTTGGCCTGACTCATGACTCAACACCTATCCGGTAGCCCACCCATCCGGTTGGGTACGGTGACATTCATCTCGGGGGGATATAACGACAAAGTTCATTGAAACGCATCTAGGTAGCGGGTTCACCCTTAGTATGAATCTTAAACCCAACCCAACCATGCTTGCAGGAGCTGAACTTTGGGAGTACTTGCCGTTTGGCTGTAAACTACAATGGTCTTTAACGAAGGACTAATTGTGAGTGGTCGAACGACTGGCCACCTATCATCATCCTCACAGTGCGAATGTTGACACGAAGATTGCATGCCGGACCACTTATTCTTTAACTGCCCTATCATTAATAACTATCCTACCTCCATTCAAGACTTTATGAAATATAAAGTCCAACTACCCCTATGTGTTCTCCACTTGATTTGTATGAAATTGGGACTTGCGATAGTAAGCCTCTGAGCGTGACTTAGCAACAGAAATAACTTTTAAATGCATTATGCGATTTGAGAAATTCTTGCGGCAGATACTTTCTACATGAAATTATCATAGCTGTCTGGTTGCCTCCCAACATTTCGTTTTCCTGTTATTTGATAAGAATTTTTTCTTCAGTCTTTTAGTCCGTCAGTACGATGCGGTCGGTGAACTGATTCGCGCTCTTGAGAAGACTTATGTGATCAATGCGAAGACAAAGCAAGATGTTGCCGAAATGTGGGTGGGCTTGAGTCAAATTCGAGCCTTGCTACCAGTGCAAATGAGCCAAGAGGAAGAGGAGCTGATGAGGGCTCGATTGTGGTGAGTATTATCAACACTTATTATGATAAGACTTTAATCCTTAATTACAGAGTGGAACTTGTAGACGCTATTTAAATGCCTGCTATTTCACCTTATGTGCATTCTCGTGATTCAGAACAATAGCCGTAGGGTACACGGGTACCGTAGGGTACAGGGCGCCAACGATATTATTAGTTTGCCGTACCCTACAAAGTACAGAAGTACGGCACAGAAGAGGTTAAAAATTAAATGTTTATTCTGAACCAATAGATTTTAGAGAAATCGTGGTTGTACGATTGTATGGAAGTGGGTTGACTTGAGTCCCCTAACATTCTTACTGTAGCGATGAAGCCGACCTTTTATGAATAGGTTTAACTGGAGAGTAAATCAAGAATAGATATAACTTACCGGTGTAGCGATAGTTTAGAGTTACTAACCACATGCTGAGCTCCTTCCTCCTCGGTGGTGGCTTTAAAACCGACGTTTAGTGGGGGGGTAGAGTTGGACGATGAGAAAGAAAATTATAGGGATGGACAACGATTAGTGGTTCTCAATCACGGTCTAACAACTGGAAAACATCAACACTGATCAATGGGAAGATGTCTGCGTAAAACTATTTGTAGGTAGCGCTAGCGCTAATTGACCCTTGAAGGTGTGAAGTGAGCGATGAACCATGCGAGTGAGCATTGACCGGGCAGTTGGCCGCTGCAGAGCTGCCAACTGACTTGCATAATTTCCCATCATAATATTGTCAAAAACCGAAAAAAATACAATTCTTAGAAATTCTAGAAAATCTACCGAATTGATACATTAACATAAAATGCCCAAGACTCTCGCCAAACTATAAAAAAGCCAGTTTGACGGCTAAAATTGTGAATCTGGTAACACTGTCGATTGATTTTAGTATTGAATCCTGTAACCTGAGCTTTATACGAATGCTCCCTCGCACAGTGGTGCTCATTTCACACCTCCATTGGTTAATTGCCTGCTACAACGTCTAGCAGGAAAAAAAGTAGCAGTAAAAAATAATTTTGCTATGCTTAATCCCATGTTCAAACACTCACTGCCATTAATATATAAAGATTTCTCAATTCAGCCTACTTGTCAATTAAGTCAATGTGCCGTGCCTCCTTGTCATTTAAAATTAATCCAAAATATCGTTATAAAATGTACAGGTGGGAAATACCTTAACATCACCTACTCAAAGCTAAATGAGTGTTTATAGTGGTGATCACTACTGTCATATGACCAGTGTGAATGCTTCTTAGCTTTAAGAACTCCGATGCGCCATCAATGGTTGGTTTTCATAAAACCGTTTCTTTATTTCAGGAAATTAGTCAACAACCATACATTCTTCCAGCATCCTGATTTAATTAGGTTAGTAAACTACACTAGCTCTTTTAAATGATGACAATAATACGTATTAAAATGTTCAATGCTCTTTACCTGACTCATTATTGTATTTATTATTATATTATTAATTGTATGCTTTTTTCTACCTTACCGATGAGGTGATTCCTTAATATTAAGCTTTTTGTTTGAATCTTATTTACAGCATTTATATTAGAGGTCATGGAACCTTGGTTTTCATGTTATCTAATGAGTTTTTTTCTAATGATTGTTAGATGCATTTCTATAAATTCTGTTTCACTAATTAACTGCAAATAAAAGTTATTACTTTTAGCATAGTGTTGTTACAGAGCCTGCAGCGAGGGATTTCTTTTTAAGGCACAACCTAAAATCATTCTAGTTTCGTTATTTTAAATAGTACCATAAAATTAAAAACACAGTACGTAGAATACGAATGCTATAGTCTCAATACATTAAAAAAATACATCCTGATCTTCTTTATAACCATAGTGTATGTATATACTTTATAGATTCCCCTAATACACTACATTGACTGCGACCTGTCCAGCGCCTATTTAATCTTTTGTCGTCATCCTGAGCGAACAAAATAATATCAGCTTTCCTTATGAACAAAATTTGAATATTTAACAAAATTCGTTTTTATCAGTACATTTATTGCTGTCCTCACATGGCTTTTTCACTGAATGAGATTCACCTGTCCACCTGCTTCGTTGATGTAAATTTTGGGTCTGCCCGCCGGCAAACTGCATTAGCTACATTAAAGCTTCGATTTGTTTGACGAATAGTGAAGTCTTGCATTCGTACTAAAATTATGACATATTCATATTTTATTTAAATTCACATCAATAATATCCATTATTTAATAATAAATCTTGGTATGCCAATTTTTGCTTGCCTCTGGCCAACTCATTTGCCACCACATGCAATGCACAACTTTCAGCCTTTCCAAAAGATTTATCTTTTCTTTTGCACATTCAGGGTGGCTGAGCTAACCTACAGTTTCGTATACCGAATAAACAACTAAAAAGTCTAAACGTTACTCTACTCTAGATTTACTTTTACACCATGTTTTTGACTTTAGTTCTCACACATGAAATTTGTTTCAGAGTTTTACGTGTCCATGAAAACGTAATGGCGGTCATGATGAATACTTTGGGTCGTCGCGCTCAGGCCCAGTCGGATCAATCAGCCGCCGGTGGTCCTACTGCGGCCGATCAAGAAGGCAAAGAAAAGGTGAAGATAATTGTAACAAAACTAGCTTGTTTCCCACATTACACCTGTGCACATGTTGCTCAATCGGCAAATAACCAGCGGAGTCTGGAAACGTACCTTTCCTACGATAATGGGGGTGGATGTTGACAATGTCGTCTATCCTTAGATACGATCCGTTGGCCATCTAATCCCGGGTGAAATTGACGGGCAAAGGACACCTCGGATCCGCGATAAATTCGAGTGACGAATTGCCGCTTACATCAGGTAGAGACCGTGCAAGCGACCTCGAATCCGTTACCAGACTGGAGGATGGAGAAATCTATCCAAATCTGGCAGTGAGGGAGTGAGGACTGCCGAACCGGGTGGCACTTCCCAGTGCCTCACTGTAAGGTGTTGGACTCTTACGGGCTATGTTGCGTAGTTGGATATGTGGTTTGTTTTCGTCCACAACTCATTGCGTCTCATCTTATGGGAGAAAAGACGATTAATAACGTTATAAATTCTAGGGGGTGGCGTGTTCGCTCGTTGCTTTGGCACCTTTCAACTGTGCACATTACTTACATGGGCAATTTTCCACTTTTTTGCAAAAAAATATCTTTTTAATTTTGTTGTCCTGTGTTGCCAGTGACTGCCATTCTCATTTTTCTTTTTAAAGGTTATTAGGATTGCACAAAAAATAATACAATAAAAGTTTAAAATTATAATAATCTTTTATTTACTATCAATCTTATTTTTATTTACTACTAATCAATTTTCTATAGAGATAATAATAAAAAATATAGCAAAAATATGTAATATTTTAGATCAAAATAGTTTTGATTTAATTGCTGATATGCCATGCTATGTACTGGCAACTTTCGCGGTGGCGAAGGAATGTCTTTTAAGGTTTATAGTCATAATATGTAGCACACATTTTTATAATCCAATAATAGTTTGTAAAAATGTCGCCATTAACTTTTGTTTTTAAAGCCGTAAAATCATCGGAAATTTTGCCCCCTGGCCTGTGTGGAAGTCCTAAAGTGCCGGCTCGCACATATTAATCGTATCAGACCCAAAGCCCACGAGTCCGGTCATTGGTGTCTTTTACACGATAATGCGCTGTCCAACACCAATATTCTAGTACCAACACCAATCAGTTTCTGGCCAAATGAGGCCAAATTAATGTGAATGTAATGGCAGTTCTGAATAAAGACCTTGTCAAGGCATTCCAAAGTCTCTACAACCAGTCTGCGAGTATGTGGTGATGAAAGGTGAAAACTCACACGGTAATAATATCTTTTGCCGTCATGAGACATTTTATTTCGAGGTATTCCTGGAACTTTTTGAATGCACTGTGTAGAATCAATCGATAAAAATACGCAGCAGACAAATTTAATTAAAATAAATATACCATATGATGATAACCTCATCAAGGCCGACAAAGGTAAAATATGAAGTAACTTGACATTACCCATAAGGTTAGTGACATGTGAGGAATCCATGTCCCTTGTATGTGGGCTATACTGAAAATTTCTGGGACTGGCCACTTGTGTTAAAGAAATTAAAAAAAGTAATTCATATTTTTGAAAATGGGACTATTTGGCTGTAGAATACATTTTATTTTTTACGTGTTATTTGTTCTTCTTTGTGGCACCATCTTGAAAATTGCATGTTTATCTAATCTTGAATTTAAGTTAAGAAAATTTTCGATGTATAATTTTCTACGATTTTTGATGTCGACAAGAAAGTTGCCAAAGACTTCAATAAGCATTTGGTTACGAAGGCCCATCTCGTAGCTCTTTGTAATTCTGGTATAATAAATTCAAACATGGACGTATTCATCTCCAAGACGATTCATGCGAAGGTGGGCTGGCGACAGCGGTAACAGAAATTAACATTGATTCTGTATGACAAATAATACAATCAGATAAAAAAATTACATGTCAGCAAATTCGTTCAACATTGAAAATTGGCATGAGCCAAGTGCAAAATGTTTGCACACGTACACCTGAAAGTTCGGAAGCTTTGTTCGAGATGGATACTGCCTGTGTTAACAGAAGTTCAAAAATGACAGTCGTGTGTTAAAATGACAAAAAAATACGACGGAGGGCAATCAGAACTAGTATATGATATCAAAACGGGAGACAAAAGTAGGTGTACTGATACGAACCTGAAAGAAAGAGTCAGTCGGTTGAGTGGGCCTTTCCTTTGGAGAATTTGCCGATGAAAGTCAAGAAAGGTTGATGCACTGGTAAAATGATGGTTGCTTCTTAGTTTAGGAATACTGGTAATTCCACAAGAATTTTACTTGAAAACTAAAGAACAGTCACTTTAGATTGATACGTTAACATTTGCATGCCCAGTGTTTTAGAAAAAGGTTGTGAAAAGCGTCTTCGCAGTCGAGCTCACTCTGCTAAGATGACAATGGCGTTTTTGAAGACCTCAGACGTGGAACTAATGACGCATCCCCCATTCAGTCTGGACCTTGCACCCTGCGATTTCTTATTGTTTCCAAAAAATAAGGACATATTTCGAGGTATACAGTTCACGACCCCAGAAGCGGCGGTGATAGCATTCCGAGAAGCTATTGAGAAGACTCTAAAGAAGACTGGGCTAACTGCTTTTCTCAATGGTTTCAAATAATGAAACAGTGTATTTTATTGTCAGGAAGAATACTTCGAAAAATAGTTAATACAGGTGTTTTTATTTATCGGAATCCAGAATCATTTGGTACGGCCTAAGTATAGTATAAACATTCATGAACGGCGCTATCTGTACGAGCCTCAAATCTCAGGCGGCTGTCGCTCGGCGCTGGACTCAAACATGTAATGCAGAAGGCGGCATACTGGCAAAAACCAGTATAATAAGAAGGTTTCAGCATTTGTATCTCATGACCGCATAGGCCTGGTTCGATAATGTAGAGCTTACTTTCGTGTCTAATCTGGCCTAAATGGTTGAGCTTTGATTTTAGTAACTTAGTTAATTTGGTTGATCAATAAGTTAATATAGTTTTCTTACTGCAGGACACTTCACACGAGATGGTGGTGGCATGTTGCCGCTTCCTGTGCTATTTCTGCAGAACCGGTCGCCAGAATCAGAAGGCCATGTTCGATCATTTTGACTTCTTACTCGAGAATTCAAATATCCTTCTGTCGAGACCTTCTTTAAGAGGATCTACACCATTGGACGTCGCTTATTCCAGCCTTATGGAGAACACCGAGCTTGCTTTGGCTTTAAGGTAAAGAATTTAAAAGTATTTCCGAGATTTGGGCTGTTCTAGATTTGCTTTCAATGATGGTTTCTTTTAAATATTAATTTTTATCTGAACAAGGTAAACCCCATTTCGTGACAGCTCAAAAAGTAAATGTTTGAATGCAGATTGTAGGTCAAACTTTTTAATGGCTAATTGGTTTGAATTTCGGTAATTGACCAGTGTTGATTATTGTTTCTCAATTAAGAGTCACTGATTATTGCTCATCCCTATGTATTCCATTGTCATCGTCCAACTCTACCCGTCTCTATTAATGACAGTCTTATAGCCACCGCCGAGGAAGAAGAAGGTCACCGCCCTGAGTTCAGGGTGCGAAATTTTGGTGGCAGGCTGGACTCCCCCACCCCTCCACCAGTAAGAGATATATTTTCAATGCTTCTTGATTCACTTGCCAATTTCGCCATCGGTTAATTTCACTTGTTAAAGACAAATGACAAGCAAACTTCACTGTACCACTTTTATGATTGATTATTTTATGATCTTCTAACGAAACTGTCGCCACACAGCCACTTGCAGAAGAAAATTCACTACATACCTACGACTGCGAGGATCCTCATTTGGAAATACCCAAATTGTCGACTGCAGCTTGATTTCTGGGTTTCATTGATAGACCCAGGTCTCATCTTCCTTGACAACATAAAAAATATTGCAGTTTTCCCTATTCTCGATTTTTTGTGATAATTTCTTAGCATGTTTTTGATCGGCAGTGAGCGAATGGGGGACTCAGACTTGAGCAAAGCTTCTTGATGAGGAGGTTTTGATATAGGATATCATTAATAATTGGTGATGGCGTTTTGACAGTCTCTTCGGTCTGTTTAGAGGAAGATTTTGGATCTTTAACAAGGATTTATTCACAGGTTTGATGATTTTTGAAGTGACTGAAGTCGCTAGATGCCCACTTCTCTTATTATCTTTCAATGATTGTTCACATCTAAATTGAGAAAACCAACGGAAAACTATTGTTTGGAAATTTCAAGATCCGTAAATGCTGATATATGTCAATTTTGACAGTTGGTGAATGTCAAAGTACCGGCGAACCCACCGCCCTAGGATGTTTCAATGAACTTTATCATTATATCTCCCTGCGATGAACGCAAAGACTTTTGGACAAAGACAATCCTCCAATCAAGCTCCACCACTGCCTATCAGATGCCAACCCTTATGGCAAGTGACTGAGCAAACACCCAGTGGGCAACCTCGCCCCCTGACTCGCACCCATATTTGGACAGACTTCTCTATTCTCTCTTCTGGTCACGGATTTGATGTAACTTGCGCGGCCTCTACCTGCTGTAATGTACAAAGACAATCCTCGTATCAAGCTCCACCACTGCCTGTCAGATGCCAACCTTTATGGCAAGTCACTGAGCAAAGATACCCAGTGGGCAACCTCGCCCCCTGACTCGAACCCATATTTGGACGGAGTTCTCTATTCTCCCTTCTGGTTATGGGTTCGATGTAACTTGCACAGCCTTTACCTGCTGTAATGTACGCGGTATTCCATGACTCGTGAATCCGAGGCATCCTTTACTCAGCATATATCACTCACGATCAGGTGGCCAACCGATCATTTTTAAGGATAAGTGACAGCAGGTCAACATCTGCCCCCTGTGTCTTAGGGAACATTCATTTCCAGACCCATCCAGGTCTCTTTCGATTGATCAGCATGGCCGGTAAACCGATCAGTGCGTTAATCACTGCCCTACGTATTTCCCCAGCAGTTTCACCAGGTCAATTCCTCTTCTTGGAGGCTCCCGGATAGGAGCTGCCCCGTGAGTTGGGCTGACCAAGTTGACATGAGCGGCCATCTGGTCTAAGCTGCAGCGGAACCATTAGAAACCAGTCAATTCTAACAGTTAATTCTACTTAAGCCGACTTTAAAATCACACACAATCATTGCACGATCATGTTCACATTTCATTTTTATTTCTAATAATGGCATGCTGAAACCATAACCTTAAATAAAGTGTTTTACTTCATGAAATGTCAACCGATGTTTATGAAATTCGAAATTCCTTCGAAATTGTGTCTCATTTCTTTCTCAGTGATTTTCATAAATATCAAAATTTAGGAGTAAATCTCATTATCAAACACTCATCGATATTTTTTTCAGAGAACATTACTTGGAGAAGATTGCCATATACTTATCGCGATGTGGTCTTCAAAGCAATTCTGAACTCGTTGAGAAAGGCTACCCGGATCTAGGCTGGGACCCTGTTGAGGGTGAACGATACTTGGATTTCTTAAGATTTTGCGTTTGGGTAAGATATTTTCGTTTGTACTGTATTATGTCCTTGCCCATGACTTTGCCATTCTACAAAGGTAACACTAAAAGTTTCTGGAACTGGCCACTTACATAAACAATTAAAACAAACATTACAACATTTGAAAATGGAACCTTTGAATGTGAATAAAGTTTGTTTTATCTAACTGTCATTTTGTTTGAGTTGCCTGAGGCATTGGTCGATCTGCCGGCCCTTTCTCAACAACGAATAGGTGGAGGAGTTTAGAAGCGCAATGCAACCTAAGGAAGCGGGGGTAATTAGGTATCTTAATCTATCTATCCTTAGAAACTATACGTTGGCCACCCGATCTCAGCTGGCAAGCCAAGTAAAGGGCGCCTCGGATCCGCGATAATTCCATTGAGGCCGTGCAAGCGACTTCGAACCTGTGTCCTGTGAAAAAAATTCGGCCAGTATATTATCCACTCTATTATTCAATTTATTTTGAATGTACATAAGATATTGAATGGAGATAGATATGAATTATACAGTATGAGTAAATCAAATAAATCAAAATCAAAATAATCAACGTCAAATATTACGATAAAAAATTATATATAAAAAAACAATAATAATAATCAAATAACAAGTAATCATTCTAAAAAGATCTAGACATCTTTTGCTTCTAAAACTCTTCTTTTAATAACATATTCTTATAGATGTTCTTAAATATTCCAACTAAATTCAATAGCAATGCCATTTCAAACCAAACTGATAACGCATATAATTAGATTCCTTATTATTATTATTATTGGGGTGTTATGGGCTTTTACGTGTCACGTCGACCAAGCAGTGATCTATTGTGACGGACCTTTAAAGTTCCTTACTAATGCCCGTTGAATCCAAAAAGTTCCAGATTCTTTGGGCCGTAATGTTCTGTACCTCATAGGGTTGCACAACGTGCCCTCCTAAGTAGGTACTTCTTTTTGACATTAGTGGTCCACAGG
>JAOPUG010000181.1:6108155-6122355 GCA_027564375.1 Micropterix facetella
ATATGAAATTTCTTTAAAAAAAATTTAAGTTGTGAAGATTGTAAAAATTGAGAATAAGTAATAATATAATAATAGTAATGCAATGTAGATGAATAATAGGTCCACATGTAGAATAATATAGTCATGTAGTATTTCTGGAGAAGAGACCTAAGGTATCGAGGATTTAAAACATTGACACTTAAGTCACACACGATGGAATGCTTTCTCCAAGTCGAAAATTTCTCATATTTATAACATTTTTGTCGCAGTTTTCGCATCCGCTTCCTGAATCAGACGATGATGAAGACTACATTGACACAGGAGCGGCGATTCTCAATTTCTACTGCACGCTAGTAGACCTGCTTGGTCGGTGCGCACCAGATGCTAGCGTTATAGCTGTGGTAAGTATAAGAGTAGAAGAATATAAGGACTAATAATCATGATGATAATGAAATAAGGCATAGCTGATCACATGGCCATTGTGGCTTACCCCCATCTATTATATATTGCCCACCAGCCTATGCTACATAGGTTAGGTTAGGTTAGGTTGAAAAAAATGAAAATGAAAGCATCTATAATATATCTTATGTTTGTGAATAGCAAATTTATTTAAATATCAAATATGATAGGCTATTTACAACAATTAAAAAAAATACAATACATTTTTTTGGTATTTATTCTGTCATTACTTTTCGCCTTTTCGTCTGCTACAATCGAACTCAATTGAGAATATTTGCGTTCTATGATCTCCTATGACTTTAAATTGGTTTATATGAATTAGTGTTATGCTTTGAATGTTTAAAATCAACATTAAGCGAATATGCTTCTTCTGGGGCAACGATTTTTAGATACTTTAACCGGATCAAAGTATAATAATCTAACTGTACCACCACACTAGTCCTTTTATTTGTCTTTGAACCATTGGTGTTAATAGTTATTTTATCTGATGCCTATGTAGTGACAAGGTTCTAACAAGTATACTCAGGTAGAATTTTATCCGTCGTGGGAGGGAGGAGGTAAGGAATGTTTACAAAAAGTGGAGAATATATAAGGAAAGTAAATTTCTTCCCCTTTATGATTACAGAAAAAATAAATTGAAATTGTGGCTATCATAGTTTTTGAGTGATCAGGAAATCTTTAAGTTATGGAATCCTTGGAGCATAAATGCATTCCTCATGGTTCGATGAAAGTTTTATCCAGATCAGGGTGAAGGGGGAAAGTAAGCCCTTTCCATTCGCACTGCCTTTTAATTATAGTTATGACAGGCGCCCTGCCCTGCCTGTCATAAATGTTATACCAAATTTGCGAATCAAATACAAAAAAAATGTGCTTTTTACAAGAATTCTACTATAAATTCAACGTTAGATCAATTATATGTGTGCAATATAATGTTGACGATGATCGCATAGCGAATATTTTTCATTGTTTTACTTAATATGGTTCAAACTTCTCGTCCATGCGGACACAACAGATTCAATGTAGAACAATGTTAAATTCCATAAAGTGATTCGCATTTTAACCGGTTCTGAATATATTTATAAAGTGAAATCGAAGTTTATCACGGTTCTTTGACATTATATAATTAGATAAAATCAATTTACCGCATGAAGTTTGTAACACCTGACAGGGTTGACTTTCCATGATAGTCTGCCCACTATCCTGGAAAGTGACTAGTCTACGCTATTGTTCAGGGTAGTAGTCTACCCTGGACAACAGCGGTTGCAACATTGCGGTTGCGATTGCAACACACGGTAACTTTGTTTTATCTTATTATATATTCGTAATGTTTGATGCACCACAAATAAATAAAATAAAAAAATTGAAAAAATATAATCGAAATGTAATTTAAAAGTGTGTTTAATAGCACAACACCAGAACAAGCCACTTCTCAGCAATTTTCTCCTTATTTTCAGCGAAAATAATAGAGTTAGACGCCGTACTTACTTATGCCATATTTTCTCATATAAAAGTAGCGATTATTATCAGTTAAATGAGTACTAATTGTGATAGTCGAATGATCGTCCAGTCTACAGTCAAATCAGACCCCTTGACAATGCTTCTATCAGCCTCTACGCTAACTACTCGGTATTTCCGGCTAATGGCGATAAATCCAAATATGAAATTATTTCATTTGTGAGCATCTACAGCACAGTGGCAATATAGCATGCTACAACCGGTTTTTTTTTCTAACAGGGTAAGAATGAGTCTTTGAGAGCTCGTGCCATTCTTCGTTCTCTGGTGCCCCTGGAAGATCTGCAAGGCGTGCTCAGTCTGAGGTTCACATTGCAAAATCCTGCTGCTGGCGAGGAGAGACCTAAATCTGGTAAGTATAGGCCCGTGCCTTATAACGGTAGAAGTGGCATGCATTGAGTTTGACATTAAGTTAGGAATTCATGTGTATTCTGCCAAATCTTGCCCTGGCAGTTTAGGAGGGGATGGTGAGAGCCCCCCCCCCCCCAAGCGCCGCTGGTGACTTTTTTGGAATTAGATTGTTAAATATTACTTTGATTGACTTTTATAGATTTTTTAAGTGATATTTTTCTAAATTTATGCGGATACATCAACCATGTTCCTTCTCTTGCATGACCTAATGCCCTCAATACCCCTGAGTATTTCTACAATTGCATACACAACAATCTAAGTTGATTGACTTCTCGTTTGATTAATTGATCTAAACCTCCTATTAACCTTTCAAATATGCATCTACCAGTAAATCTGTCATTATAATACCTCCGCCATGTCTGCCAAGCTATGATGTTGCTTGCATCGGTTAGCGATACAACGTGTTTAAAAAAAAAGTAAAAATAACAAATGCATATAAGGATTAAAATGAGCGCCAAGGCATTTTGGAGATGAAACGCTGAAACTAAATTTAGGAAAAAATATAACCGAAAAAAAACTATACTTATAAAAATTTAAATATCAGGGGTATGTTACTAACAAGTAATTACATTATACCTGACAATGTGGTAGAATCGAAAACAGTGGATGTGTTTAAAAACCATCTGGGCAAGTTTACAATTGTCTATAAACAATAATAATTATATTATTTGAGTATGCAGAGAAAGCATATAGTTTTTTTATAATATGGTAGATGCATTTATCTGGCCTTTTTTAGTGAATGCCCTGGAATGGTCATACGCGCAATTCAAGTTAAAAGAATATAAGAGACGTGGAAAGGGTGTTTCCTTGCAGATCCTAGCCCTATCACATAATATAATGCTACATTACATAATGGTATGAAAGTAACTGAAGTAAACAAATCAGGTCATTGCCACATCAGTCATTTGCCATATTTTCCTTACAGCAAAATAGACCTTACAGGAGATAGTTCTGCCGTAACCATTATAATAATTTTTTGATGTTCCAACAGATATGCCTTCTGGTTTAATTCCTGGTCATAAGCAAAGTATAGTGCTCTTCTTGGAAAGAGTGTATGGTATTGAGACCCAAGATCTGTTCTTCAGAATCCTGGAGGAAGCATTCCTGCCCGATCTGCGTGCGGCTACAATGTTAGATAGGGTAAGTGTACAATTCATATACAAAATAAGGTCTACAAGAGATAAAAAAAAATTACAACAAATTTTACATTTTAATTTTATGCTATTCGTCCACGAAGCCCTTGCAGATTTTTTGTTTACATTACACCTTATAAAGTCTTATAATTTACATATATAATACACATTATTATCCTATATCATTCGCGCACTGAAATATTGTTAAACCGGTTTGTTATCTGAAATACGGTGCGGCACGGATGTGTGCTGCCTGCATATACTATTTCGGCTGGTACATTTTGATGCGATGGGTACTTCTCTACATATTGTACAGTTGGCAACATCGTTTTCAAGAAAGGGATTTTTAGTTAAAAAAATTTTGTCCACGATGCGTCTTGCAGATTTTTAATCGGCAATAGAATTGAAATCAGTCGTATTTGCGAGTTTGTTTCTGATATGAGCGCCACGTTTCTGGGGGAATATAGGAAACTAGAAAAGAAGGCCGTTTATAAAGGATGATTGCTATGCATGAAGCTGGATTTTGATTTGAGTTTATTGGCCCATCTAAAATAGGATAAAGAATTCAGTGAAATTGAATTGAGCTAAAAATCGATTGCCCGGTACTAAAATCACCAGTGACAGAACAAACAATCACTGATGTTTGTTTTTATATATCTTATAGGTATATATATACATCCAGGTATATACATTTTTGGCACCCGTTGGCCTTGTCCTTGTCGGACGTTTGTCGACCCCACTGATCAGGTTAATGCGTCAGACGCTTGTCGACACTACTGATCAAGTAAATGTGCCAGACGCTTGTCGACATCACTGATCAGGTAAATGTGTCAGACGCTTGTCGACACCACTGATCAAGTAAATGCGTCAGACGCTTGTCGACACCACTGATCAGGTAACTGCGTCGGACGCTTGTCGACATCACTGATCAGGTAAATGGGTCAATATGGTGCGGAGCGGCCAGCCAACTGACTCTGGCTGCCCGATTGACTATGTCCCAGTGCTGGAATTGGACAGATAGATCGGCCAATTCCGTGACCTATATAGGATTCGGCAGTACAATCGCCATGTATACAGAAACCAAGCAACCAAGCCTGATCGACGAAGAAATGACTAACATACAAAATGAAATTTGATTAGTCGCAACATAATTTGGACTTTCTTTATTTATTGTTACAGAATGATGGCTGTGAATCGGACATGGCACTATCTATGAACCGTTATATCGGTAATTCCATTTTACCCCTGCTCATCAAACACTCCAATTTCTATAGCGAAGCTGAAAACTACGCCAGCTTGTTGGATGCTACTTTACATACTGTTTACAGGTACCATTATTACGTTTTTTTACTGTCTTGTTGTGGAATTTTGAGAAATTATCAGAAGGAATATACGGTTATAGGCAGGTTGTGCACAAAGTTTTTAGCTACAAATATACCATAATACAACATTTATGAAATCAAAGACTATTGCGACTGTTTGACATAAATAAAATAAAAACCGATTTTACCATGTGAAGTCTGTAGCACCAAATGTTTCAGCGATGTTACAACCGCCATTGTCCAAGCTAGACTGAAGGGCTGAAGTTATGGTCCGCATTTGTTCTGTGGGTAGACGGCATACTCCTGCTGTTACTACGCATATTATAGAGCGGGGGGGGGGGGGTTAATTTTCAAACTCCACTGTACACACAACTCTCACTGAATCACGTTTCTCATTGTTGCACTAGACCAGTGATTCCCAAAGTGGTCTAAATGGACCCACAGGGATCGTTTTTGATTCTTAGGGGGTCCATGTCAGCAAGAAAAAATATGACGGTGCACAAGATGTGAATAGGGGGCCATGTTAGTGGACTCCATTTATTACACCCAAAACAGATTGTATATACAGCATAGTATTTTAAACTTATATGATATTATATTAATCGAAATCAACAATCAATTAAAATTGCATCACTAGTCTATTGGGGAGACCAACGCATATGGCTAACAGGAGCGAGATATGTGAACACTTTGCCCTTTAACAGGTATATGTGCAAGCGCATAAGATAGAAGGTCAAATGAATGAGCAAGTGGGATAGTCTCTACATGTGCACTTATGTGCGGCTTTCTCAAATGCTCTGTACTTCAAGGTCATGGTCGTTTAGAAATGAATGTGCGTCCTGCAAAACTGGACATGTTTTTCTTTATTTACAAATGTCCACTTTACCAAAAACCATATGAAAGTGACAAACACTATACTATCTGTCAAAAACACATTTAAAGTTAATAAGTTTAGGAAAATTCAATATTACAGACATGGAATCTACGTAATACAAAAGAAATTGGCAAATGGTCTATGGGACAAAATGTTTGGGTACCTCTGTACTAAACGATGGGCGCTGAGAATACTTTAAGAAGAGGTTTCCACCTTCACTATGGTGCAGAACCTGTTTTCCATATATATCTTCTCCAACTGATAAGATACTTCTTGGACCTCTCTAGAACAAACGTGTAGATAGTAGTGAGCATGCTCACTGAGGATTGTGGGTTCAACAGACACCTGCAAACTTTACACATCATGGACGAGGTAACTTGTCGAGGAGGAGACAGTGAAGCATGTAATCTGTGCATGCCAAGCAGTAAGAGAAATGCTGGGCAAGCGGAAATATACGAGATACCAAGATACCATCTTCGTAGATTCTATAAATAGCATCTGGTGGGAGCTGACTTTAAGACCTGTAGACCGGCTAAGGCGAGCCACGTGCGGCTGTTGGTCTTCTTACTACCAACCCCCAAACTTAGTCATCAACATCAACCGTATCTATCTTTTCTCTTTATATGTTCCAACCAGGTTGTCGAAGAACCGCATGCTCACCAAAGGCCAGCGAGAGGCTGTCTCCGATTTCCTGGTAGCTCTTACATCCCAAATGCAACCCTCGATGCTTCTCAAGCTGCTAAGGAAACTAACAGTGGATGTTTCGCGGCTTAGCGAGTACACTACAGTTGCCTTAAGGGTATATATTTATCTAAACAATTCTTAAAACAAAGCCCTCAAAAAGCGTCTGTCTGCCTGTCTGTCTGTTTGTTTGTTTAATTGTGCTAACCTCAAGAATGCAACTTGATAAAATTGTATATTTTTGGAATTATAATTAGTAAACGTCAAAGATATTTTAATAGAATGATACGCGATGTTAACAAAACCAAGAAAAATCGGCAAACAACATTAATATTGTAAAATTAGTTATAAAGAGCGTACTCATAGAAATATTGTTTCCTTGTGTGATTTGTGAAGGCATAATATCGATTCACACAAATTAGGAATTCATAGTATAGGTGGGATTGACAATTTGGTAATTATCAAGATTTTACATGATTATTATAAAATGATGAAACAAAATGTGAAAGAGTGATAAGTATTTACATATTACTGGGCTGCATCATTGAATCACTTTACTCCGATTCAGTCTCCAATAGAATGGATGTAGTTTATACTAATGTGTTTCCAAAACAATTTTTTTGGCACCGACCAATAATCAACTGTGTATTTGTCAATAAACCCATATTTCATAAGTATCAAAATTTAAAAGTGACCGATAGTATTTTTTGTTTTTTTATTGCTCAAATGTTTTTTAAAAAATGTGCCATGTTTTTCTGTGCGCTTATAGTGTGTAGCGATTCCAAATCTCAGTCGAGTCTTCGGTTACTATATTGATGAAGCCGAAATTTCTTTGTTTTATATTCTATATAATATAAATAAATTATTCTTAAAAAAAATTTAAAAAAACATCGCAAATTTACTTTATTTACCTTCTCCATTTCAAAAGTTGTGACAGCTTCCCCTCGTAAAATTTGGAAGTCTCCTCTTTTTTGTATAGCAAATTAATATTTTTCTTTTTACTGTGGCAACATTCATTTTTCATTTGACATATTCGGTAGTCAATATTATAGCTATTCGGTAAACAATATTATAGCTTTCTTTTTATTATTTCGTTATTATTATTTAACAATTTATTCCTAAAATTAACTTTAAACTTTATTTACTATTGACGTCCATTCTAGTTTACTGTGATTATTTAACAATCATACAACCTACACTCTGGCCTGATATTATAATAAAATCTATCATTACAGTTGTTGACACTTCACTATGAGCGTTGTGCGAAGTATTACGGGTCCACGTCTGGCCAGGGAGTGTACGGTGCTTCCTCAGATGAGGAGAAGCGCCTCACCATGATGCTGTTCTCCAACATCTTCGATTCCCTAAGCAAGATGGACTATGACCCAGAACTCTTCGGGAAGGCTCTACCCTGTCTCATCGCTATCGGTAAATCAAATATCCAATCTTAAATTCATACTAGATGTTTGGCAACTGAAATCCTTGTTAATAAAAATGTATTATTATTATTATTTAAATGTGCGGTCCAAATAATTCATATATTTATTGTAGTCATTGCGTGAATAGATTATAATATATATTTTTAGAATTATTTGTGTTAAACATTAACATATGCCAATGAAATTTCAACCATAGAAATATTTTGATTACTTTTTCCAAAATATTGGAACACACATGGGAATGGACGCCAGCCCTCTCTATTCATGAAATTTGAAGTGTGGCACACTTTAGTCGCGCTTAGTAACTCTTTTTCTCACAATATCTATCATTTTGAATTAAGAGCATACATGTAAGATGATTTAGCAAATTTTTAAACATTTCATTACTGGACTAGGTTCTACAATTCTTGAGCAAACCTTAATATTACTATTTATTTCTGTGCAGGTTGTGCATTACCACCAGACTATACTCTATCGAAGAACTATGATGACGAGTTCTATGGAAAGGAATCTACAAGTTCAGGTAATGGTCGCAAATATATTTTTTTTTTGATTTTTTAATTTATTATACAGTGTATACCCCATTTATACATATCGATCTTAATTATTACATTAGATACAATGCATGACGTAGTTCTATTGTAAGTATATTTTTGAGTATCTTTAAATTGAGTTTAGTCCAATATAGTAGTGGCCTATCGACCATCCACTGAGTAATGTATTATCCACGTTTCCACTAAGCAGATCATGCATGAAGAATCATGCTGTTTCTTGTCCTCTGCTCGGTTTTAGATAAACCTAGCATTCCAATCTAGAAAAAGGAGGGATATGTGTTTGACTATAGCTGAGGGAAGTATGCATACTTGCACATGGACAAGTACCTCAGTAACCTCCTTTGTATCACCTCCAGTGATGAGGAATGTAGTAAGTAAGTACAAACGGAGCTGCCATGGAATTCACCGACCAAGATCGGGCCCATCATAATACTATTTTTTTACACTTCTGGGGGGTGAGCGGTGGTCTCCAGACTAACGACCGGCTGTGGTAGGTTTTGGACAGCTGTCTTGCCACATGTTAGCGTGCACCTTACCACCCCATTCACTCCCCCTTCGTAGCCATAGAATTTGAGATGCGGAAATCGCGGTTTTAGATATTATATTAAGTACGTATTTTTAATAGTAAACATTATCAAGAGAGTGGCTTTCTGTGCTGACTGATCTTAACCAAAGCAACTGCAGTGCATATATAACAATATGGTCAATATGGCCACACAAGTCGCACAAAAAGTCATCCTATCGTAATCTCCAGCAGATAAGCATAGGGCTTGGCTGGATTTTATTCAAAAGCTGTATTTTAAAATGAATAAATAAATAAAAATAAATAAAAATTAAATTATAGCAAAAACAGTGGAGAAACTCCAGAAAATGCTGAACGTCTCAAAGAAGCATCCTAAAAACTGGCTCTCCGGATGTACATGGATAAAACAAACGTTATGCTTAATTCTTATGTTGACCCGAAACCGGTGACCGCTGGGAATGCGACACTCAAAGTTGTGGGGAATACGTCTACCTAGGGCAGAAAATCGAGCTCAGAAGAGTAAACTATGCTGAAGAGGCCATCAGAAGAATATGACTGAGGTGGGCATCGTTTGAAAAACTCCGCCACATCTTAAAATCCAATCTAACGCAATGCTTGAAGACCAAAGTATATAATCAATGTGTCTTGTCTGTGATGCTGTACGGAGCGGAAGCTTGTACCTTGACTGCGGGGCTATCCACAAATTTAAAGTCACTCAGCAAGCTATGCTTGGAATCTCTCTACGGGATGTGATCCGGAATGTAGAAATCCGCCGAAAACCCAAAGTGGTGGACATATTTCAGAAGATAAGCAAGCTGAAATGGCAGTAGGCCGGTCATATAAGCCAAAGACCCGACTACGGTCGGGGACAAAAGGTCCTCGAATGGAGACAGTCCGGTAGTCCAGCCTGGTGGTCCGACCAGTTGAGAAAGTTAATGGAAAGCTGTGATGAAGATGAGGAATACGGACTTGAGAGAGGCCTATAACCAGCAGTGGATAGACACAGACTTGTAAGTCAAGTCAGTTTAAACGACTTATGGAGTAATGTAGTAAGTACACCAAATATCTATATATGGTCCTTGCTTTTCGCTATGAAAACAGTGTGCAATGATCTGGTTCGATGGCTCAAAAATTTCTGATGGTGTAGGCTCAGAAAAATTCTGAGAACAGTTCAAGGTTAGCTACTCAGAAAGCTCAAGATGTAAACACACCAGCTTATGTAGATGCCTATTTATAAAAAAAATCAATAAATAGCAATATACATTAGCAACTTTGACCTTTCCCGTGATTGGTAATATCTGACTTATACAAAATGGCTTAAAACCTATTCCAATAAGTTTCTCTCATCATTCAGATTTCAAATATATCTATATCCGCTATACTTGCTCTATCTATTGGTCAGATACTCCTCCAGGCCAAGTAAATCAAGATGCACCTGCAGCAGCACATGCGCAACTCGAATCGAATTTACTTCCACCGGGTGGTGCTTGAGGCCACCCAGGGAGGCTGCATACCAAATTTGGTTAAGATCGAATCACGAGAAGTCCTCGGACGAACGGACAAACGCACAGCATGCATCAGAGTATATGCCCGTCCTACGTAATACTACGGATGTCGAAAAAATTAATACATAAATAAATATATATGACAGGTACCTGGCTCTTTGTTGCTGGAGAGACTCGGCGTAGTGCACGTCAAGACGATCCACTTCAGCCCTCAGCCTGTTGACTTCGGTGTGAGCGGAACCAGATGGACTGCTCGCCATCCCTGAGTTGAAGCTCTCCAGTTCGATGCGCGCCGAGTGACATTGCTCTTCCCATCGCTCTCTTTGTTTGCGTTCCTGTCGACAATTAACATATTCAACACTGGGCATTACACTCAAAAGTTCTCGAACTTTTGACGTGAATTCTCACACAACACGATAGAAATAAACTGGTGATATATGCTTACATGATTGTATCTCGTTGCCATCTATCATCTTTGCGGACGATACTAAATTCGTCGGAGATCCGACATTACAATCTGGTCAAATTCATAATGAACTCGATAGAATCATGACTTGGACAGATAATTGGCCACTAAATCAGAACGCCAGCAAAGGTAGTATTTCATATCGGGATATATGATATATGACCAAAATCTTTCCACAATGTCCGGGTTATGCATACATTGTATAATTCAATTGTGAAAAGTAGATTGGAAACGAATGCAGTAATATGGAATCCACATGAGAATCTTTATATAACTACGTTGGAATAAAAACAAAAATGTAAGAACATTTTTGTTTTTTGAAAATGCTCCTGACGAAGAATTGTCTCTTTGTTCCGGATTACTATAATGAAGTTCGGTCACATCAACTATTTGCGGAGCCGTCCTCTTGAACCAACCTTAGTCGGTGTAGTCTGCATACGCAAATCAATTTTTTACTATAAGCCCACATCTCTTCAAGGTGTGGACAATGCATTACTTATACATTGAATGAGAACAACCCTTTTTAATTCTTTAGGTTTTATACCTGTACTTGCATGTTTAATACTTATTTAATGCTTATTATGTAGGTACTTATAATAATTACTTCGGCCACCCAAGTGGCCAAGTCTTAAAATTCTGCGCGAAAAATGTTAATATGCACGATAACTCGAGTAAACTAAGCGCGATTAAAAAAAAATGCCCCTGAGAGAGCGTAAAAATGAAGTTTTGATTATAATAATATCGATATGCGAATGCAGAACTAGCTTATGTGCCATTAACAATATTTCACAGGAGAGCATTTTGAAAGTTTCTTTATGTAATTACTCAAAAAGTAATTTATGAAAACCAATAATTTCAATATTATTTTGTTTACAGATTGCTATAGCTCCGTTAATAGTGAAATTTACCTATATTAACTAGTAATTTAGAAAAAACAGCGAGTTAGGATAGTACCGATCCGAATATTATACTGCAGAATAATCCTAAGTCCACTTTTTGGACATAGGCTTATTCTGCTTTAATAAACGGCATGGATCTTATAATAATAATATATAGTTGCAGTGACATAAGTTCATGGAAAGAAATAGGTGTATTAGTTATAAAAAGTCTTTATTCATATTTAAAAAGGCAACATAATATAGTATAATATACTATTTAGCTTTCGCTATCGTCAGAGTCAGAATCAGATTCCTTGTTGGAAAATTTGAGGTTCATAAAGTAACTGTGATATTCTGATGGGATCACCTTTTGATTGCACAAAAATACCAAATCCTTGTATTTTGCATTCGTTATAGGAACGGGTGAATTTCTTAATCTCTTAAGAACGTAGTCGTCCAAAGGAACTAATTTATGGTTGCTCCGTTTTAATTGAAGTGTATTAATCTTGATAAACTCAGCGTCATAACTATATTTTATATTAAGTTCATATGGACATTGAGGATCAATCATAACCACTTTGAAATTATTCAGTTTCACCCTTTGTCCATTGTCGGTTTTTTCCCAATTCTTGGTTGTATTAGAAAGTAGATCTTTTAATTCGACAAAGTCATCCTGGGCCATCTCTTTTATTTTATAAGGTCGTACTTTACATGCAGTTCTTGCCAAGGTATACCACTGCTGGGGACTGAATATTGGAATATTTTTAGATGCTTTTTCTATAACACCATGTACCGAATCACATTCATTCTGCGTGTGCCCTTTTTCTAAAAAGCCGTGTGTAATTTTAACACCATATTTAGCAGCACAGTACATATAGAGGCAATAAATAAACCTATTACGATTTTGCCCTGCGCAGTTGTCGGAGTAGAAGCTGAACTCTCTAATGCCACACTCTACCATGTAACTTATGAAACTTAGAATACAACTGCCGATCTCACAAGCATCTCTGGACGCCATCGACTCCGGCCACATGTTTGCAAAATGAAAATCATAAGTCGTCATATTATTATAAAATAATTTTATAAATGAGGCGCATCAAATATATAGTATATTTTTGACCATTGATAGTGAAGTATGTTTTCTCAATAGAAATTCCTTTGTTTTTAGCTACGTTTAATAAATCAGGTCCAAGATCTGACACCAAAACTGACTTTCAGCCCAATTTCAAAATGTTTAAATATCATTTTATCAATCAAATTTGATATATATCATCGCTCTTACATTCGGACAATAACGCAAATCTGATTGATTGGGTACCAAGTCACAAAAATGCCGCGAATTAATACCACTAAAATGTAACATTACGAGTTTGATGAAACATTTTTTGTTAAAAATTAAAAATGGTCTAATAAATTGATTGTACCCCTGCAACAATCGAGCGAATAATAAATAAGCTATGCAAGTCCACTAAACAATGTGTCCGTGTGGCCTGGTGTCACATCGGGACGCGTATAGCGGCAGCGTCGTTTAAAAACGTGAATTTCCGAAGGTAGCATGTTCAATATTTTAATCATCCTACCAATCGATCTATCAATTATAATATTTGTACGGTGTGCTGGCTCTCTGAACAGCAGGTAATTTCACATCGCTGTATAGTTAACTGGCGCGTACAGTGGCAAATTTCCAAGTATTTGTGGTAAGTACATATTCCTTTTGATGATGTTATAGGTGTAGATAACGGTTGCAATACACCTACAAAATTCAAGTGTTTTGTAGCTCACCATGCCTAAAATGAAGTTAATTGGATAAAGCGCAGGATAGAAACCGAATTGTCCAAAGTTCATATATCTCAAAAAAAAAAATCTGGATACGCTCCATCATGTTTTGCTCCCACAAGTTTATAACTTCCTTTGGTGCGATTACCATTCTTTTCAACTGTTGGATAATGCAACTCTTAACTGTCACACTAAGGCTAACACGTATTTGTCCGTATTTTCACACCTGATGACGGAGTTGTATTCCAAGATACTTCGAATGAGTGTATTATATAATAAAATCATTACATTAATATTATTGAATTGTCTACATGAACATATAAAAAAAACCAACATTTTGCTTGCGCGATCGCAAATTTTTGACATGTGGGTGTGAAAATTCAGCTGCGTATCAAATATAACTCCCAGATCCTTTACTTGAGAAGGTCTACTTATAGAATTTATTAGGCATTATTGCATAATAGTGTCGAATTGGATTCTTTGCTCTCAAAATTGTAAGAATAAAACATTTCTCAATGTTAAATTCCATTTTATTTTTGAGAGTCCAGATAGCGATGCAATTTATGTCGTCTTGCATATTGTCTGCATCTATAAGTGTGCGTATTACATTAGGCCCAATTCTCTAGGCATTTTGACGTACTGCTTATTCGCGTACGTCTGGTTTTTCGCGTATGATACGCGAAAATGC
>JAOPUG010000181.1:6180313-6200514 GCA_027564375.1 Micropterix facetella
TCTGATGTTGGCATAAAGCAGAGAGGGCAATTTTAGAGCAAGCTCAAAATTGTGTTTGGAAGTAAAGAGAGTCGAGGGGTCAGCCGGTTAGGGTAGGGTTAGAATACTTAAGAATACATGGCTAGAATACTTAGGAAATGTCATCGATTGTAACTCCCTCGACAAACAAGTATTATCTATGTACAAAAATATAAAGGACATTTTCTAAGTGACGACTCAAGTGGTTAATTAAGATGATTTCTGAATAGTAATTGGCAAACTTAGGGTACACATGAGATGCAGTATACAGACAGTAGCTTATCTTAGAATAAAATTGAAAATGAAGCGAGCGATGCTACGAATATTTAGCTACCACAAATTGTAATTGGATTATTAGACATTGTACAACAAGCGGTCATCCGTACCTTTAAGCAAAATACGCATAATCTGAAGTCCATCATATGTCCGCTACACCGTCAGTCAATCTAGTGTAATGGCGAATATCAAAAGACGAAGATATTGAATATTCGAGAAATTTGAAAATCCCGAGACCGCGTAACAGCCAATGCAGACATTTGTCGTTACGAAACCTCTGCTCACTTCCCTCCCACTCTATCCCCGCCGCGCATTGCCACCCGAGAGTGCGCCTACTGTTCTCTCTGTATACTGTACTTAAGATGAGAGACGTTTTAAGTGCCTACTGTAAATACAACTTTGAGCATCCCCTAAACACAAAAAAAAACTTTTTTAAGAGAAAAAGTCAAAAATAACATTCTTACTCGAACTCTAAGATCCGGAGTAACCGACATTCCAGGTTCCCAATAAGGTGAAGCGCAAGTATCGCACATGCTCTCTAATGGTGGTTCTCTGCAGGTGATTGCAACTCGAACCGTTCTTAACACAAATTCCGGTAACTGGAAAATAAAATTAAAGCACAATCTTAAATGGAATGTTGTTTTCTATGGGCCTACACCTAGAATGTTTTGTATGGACCTACCCCTTAGTCTCATACGTTCATATTTAAAGGTTGCGAGAACACTTATGCTACCTTGTTAAGAAAACAGGTAATGCTAACTAAAGGTAAGCGTCCACAGGTCCGCATCACATGCATCGGATGGATTGTATCAAACAGATTTTAGAATTCTTTGTATAGTAAGTCATACAAGTGCGTCCCCTGATACGCAATGGACGGACCGCACGCAGTCGCTCGTCAGTAATTCTGATGCAATTTTTCGGAGGGGCAACTATTCCGATACGTCATACGGATTGCCGATCAGTGGACATACAGCCGCATGCCATCGGGTGTCATTTGTTGCATTCGGCACTCGTCCTGTCCTCGTGTGATTAAGAATCCCTTCATTTTGGCATTGCTTCAGTTATGCAATGCAAACATCAACGTGTTTTTACAGCTGGTATTCATTTAGCTCAAACCCACTTTTCCGTTTCTTTATTTTGCCGATTTTACTGAAATTACTCAATAATCTGCTGCTGGCTCAGCCGTATAGCCCTTAATTCATCATCATTAATCCTACAATTCGCTCGTCCACGTGGCTCGTTCGGGGCTCGTTCTTGAGGTCGAAATTGCTAGAACGGAAGCAATCAAACCAATAACACCCGGTGCGTTCGTTCATAGTTTTTGGTCCATACAAATTATTGATATTGCATGCCGTCTCTGTTGTTTTGCTGTCACGGGGGGACTCATATTTGGAAATAATCGAATTGTTTTAACTGTTCCATGATAGCATGCAAAAATATTTGAGCAATTATACTTTAAATTTGGAGTTCCAACACAAAGCGAAGTTATCACCCAAGTTCAAAATGGCTTAAGTAAAAAACGGCAATTACATAGATAAGTATCTAATATATTTATAATAAAGATTGATAAAAAAGTTCAAATGATTACCTCTCTCATGCCTTGCCAACTGATCTGCAACGCTTTCTGAAACCATACTCCCTTGGGGTAAAGATCAACCAACCATTCGCATGTTTTGTCACCTAAAATATACACAGACAATTAAAATTTGATTGAAAGTTAGCAGCCGGTACAGTGCGCAGACAAAGAGGGTAATTTTTTTTTCAGAACCGATAGATTTTTGAGGGGTTATAAAAAGATAACGGAGGTATATATAAAAAAAACTGCTTTTATTTTCAAACTAGTAGGTTGTAGCGCACCTAAGGCACCCGTCAAATAGATCGAATTTTGACGTTATAGAGGCCGCACCCACCCCGCTGCCCCAACCCCCTGCGCTACCTCTCACGCCGATATGTTGTTGGGGATGTCGGGGGTTCGAATTGAGTCAGGGGGGATTGAATTGAATATAAATAAGGAACGGAGTTGTTGTGCAAATTGTTGAACTGTCATCACCGAAAAGCTCTTTGCGTCACAATCACATACTTGTTACCCAGTCTAAATCATTTTGGGTACTGAAATGGGGTGACCAACGGAATGCAATGAGAGCATGTACACCTGCCTCCCCCCAAACACAGCCCGAGCTGCGTCTCCTACAAATCGCTCAGTCGGTCCTGCCGCACTCTGTATATCCCAAGTGTTTGCAATTTTTACGAACACCAATGTGCGTGTTCACACACATCAATTCAATCATATTAAGTAATATTTTGCGTACCAGCAGAATCTGCCAAAGTCAAGCGGGACGAGAAGACGTAAGTCCTAGAATGATAGCACGGCATCGCTCCGAAATTATCAACGCCGAGCGTAGAAGCACAGGAATCTTCCGTGTAGAGACGCGGTGTAAACATGGCATTGACATTATCTCCAGAGTTCACATTCTTCTGCCAGATTTCTTTCACACGAGATTGGGTACCTGGAGAACAAACTTTAATTTTTGTATTTCTATATAAAATCTATATAGAAATACGTAAACTCTTTTTCATGATAAACTATGTGAGAAAAAGTATCATCTGTGGCAAAAAAATTGCAAAGAATATGGTATATTATCGAACAGCATGGAAAAAAAATGAAATATGAAAAATTTTCCTGAAAATATTATGTTACATAACTGAACCCTGACTCAGCGCATAGGTTGTGTATGTAAAGAGAACAGTGGCATGCAGAGCATAAAACATTAAAAGCGCTGCCGACCCACTCGCAAAACCTTGCTACACATAATTACAAACAATTTTATTTATTTATTTTATTTGCAGCTGTCAAAACAAAAAATAGACAAAAAAATATTAAATTACAAATTGAAACTTAAAACAGACAAAGACTATGTAATATAACAACAAACGCTGCAAAATAGGGGTATCCTCATGATCTCTTTATTTGGTTTTCAGGGCACACATTGGTACCATAATTTAGTAAATTTAAAATAAAAAAATCAAAATCAAATAAATCAAAACCAAAATAATCAACTTCAAGCATGTCACGATAAAAATCTATTAAAGACAAAACAATAATAATAATCAAATTACCAACTAATCATTCTAAAAAAATCTAAATATCTTTGGCTTCTAAAATTTTTCTTTTAATAACATATTCTTATAGTGATCCTTGAATATTATAATTGATATCGATGCTATTCTCGACCGATTCCATACAACTGCATAATACTAAGAGAAAATACACTGGAAATTTGTGTTTTGGTGTTTGGGAATTATTGCAAGTTGTTCATGCAACCCTGTTGATAAGGCATGTCAGTTACGGGACCAGGTCATAAGCGAATAGAGATATCACCTGTTTATTGTGTACTACCTTGAGTACATGGGTCACAGGATGGAGCTGCCTTCTTGTCGGCATGAGAGACGCCGAGAAGGTGCCAGATTTTAGTCTTTATTAATGTCTACATAAACAATGGTGTGTTCATTTATTTTAGTCTTTATTAATTCGGTGTGCATTTTCAACGGATGTTGAAAATGGAAACACATATGCAAATTCTGTCTACAATATTAATAATGCACCGCTTTCTTTCAAAATATGCTAACAAGAAGGCCCTCCTTGTCGTCCATTAATAATAATTATTATTATGTATTTTCTATTGTGAAAGGTTAAACGGTGACAGATTAGTTCTGTCGATATGTCTATTTATATCTATCAATTTCCTAAAAGTATTGATAGATATAAATAGACTAGTGCTAAATTAAGCTTCAGCGATTAGTAGACGACTTGGCAGTAATGATGAAAATTATGGTTCTGATAATAGACGCGTCCCATCCAAACTGCATGAGCGACTTCATAGCAACTATATGTCCAAGAAGTAGTTCGTACTATACCATAAATCAATCTCCTCCTTGGTCCCAGTTAAAAATATTTTTTCCATAATTCTTAAAATATACTACATGAATCCAAAACAATACACATTTTAATAGTAATTAATTGAACTCATCATCATCCGAGACTCGATAAATGAATTTTGTAATTTTTTTTAAGTATAATTTTCAAGCTAGAAAGTGCATTTTGATTGATAATTTTGATCGGTTTTTGACATGTTTTGCTGAATATTACTTCGGCCCAACCTGCAGGGAGCCGAAGTCTTACAATCATGCGAACAATAAAATGACATTAAATCGTACAAAAAGACTTTCGACATTCCACATATAGACAGACAGACAGACAAATTTTTATTTGTGGTTTAGATGGACATGAAATTAAAATGTCCAAAAAAATGTTTCTCAACGTTTCACATGTCCTAGAGTCCATTTAAACTAAAAAGGAATCGGTGACCGGTTGTCTGGATAGGTAGGTGTTACTATGCACAATAACTGGAGTAAACTATGACTGTTTAAATTTTTTTGGGCATTCAATGACTATGCCCAATTCGCAGAGCCCAGTTAATTTTGTGGTCTGTATGACCTAATTATTTTATTAATATTTTTTATTTATTTAATTAAATGACGACTGTCAGTACCTTTTATCGGCCCATGACGGAACCACCTGGCCTCAGTGTGTTGGCACGTCACGAATTAGTATTCGACTCGGTCGCTAGATAGTGTCAAAAAGTCATTTAGCAATTTTAGAGCTCAAAATGGAATAAACTATGGAAATAGCAATAAGAAAAGTTGTTGACCATGATAAGACGCGTAAAATGAGGTGTTTGTCGCCTGGAGTTAGTCCATCTATTCAGACTTAAATGATGGGGAGTCGTAAGACATACATACGAGAAAATAATCATATGGGCCGAAGTTTGACAAACCCTTGGGTCCCCGCTCCCCCCCTGCCAAGTTTGAAATTAGGAATGTGCATCTTTTTACTATTGTATCAACGTCCCCCCATATCAATCACCCCACTTGGGAATCATATTGAAGCATATTTATCAACATTTTTATAGAATCATTTTCATCTTGTAACAACTTTTAAACTCAACAATAATAAAGTACATCTCTACACAATATAATTTTCTGTAGGTTGCAATAAGATTAATCAAGGATTAACCGCTGTTATCAGATAAAACACTGATAACCACGACCAATACCAAGCATGCGCTAAAACGCATGCATAGGACCATGTCAAAGGTTTTATTTACCTGAATGATAGAGCATGGCGACGGCCATTTTTTCAATGAAAACATCCTTCATTTCCTGCACTAGCGGCGACAGAAGCAGTCCAGCTAACTGTCTCGGGCTCATCATTGAGAATCTGTCAGGAGGAGAAACAATTACTTATTGTTTTATTTTATTTTATATAGCTGAAAACTAATAAAACTAATCCGAAAAACTAACTATCTACACCGATGCCTCTAATACAAACAAATGGACTGGTGCTGTGGTATGTTTGCAACTCCTTGGACTAAAGATCAAAATATCCCAGCGGATGGAAGATGAGTCGGCTGAGCATGCTACATATATGTACAATACTGTATATACATGTACATACGTATATGTACGGGCTTTGGCTGTAAGGAGAAAATAATGAGCCGACAAACTACTTCAGATCATCGGCAAACAGGCAGTATGCAATGTCTCCACTGGCCTCTGCCCTGTATTTTAGTGTCATTGGCCTCCTAAATATGCATTTTGACATGGACTTAATGGCTAATTGGTTGGAAATTTGGCAATTGATCAGTGTCGATGTTGTTGAGTTGTCAAGTCACAATTGAGTAACTGATCGTTGCCCATCCCTATATTTTCCCTTGCCAGCATCCAACTCTACCCCCCTTCCCCACTATATTGCCAGTCTTATTTGAAGAAGAGATATGGTTGGCAAGGCTGGACTCGCTATTCCTCTACCAGTAAATGATTTTCATTGCTTCTTGAATTACTCGCCAATTTCGCCATTTGTTAAGTGCCAAACCAACCATGTGTAAGGGATACCGCCGTTAAGTAAACCATAAGGAACTCATCCCCATAATATCTCGTAAATGGAATTTACCTAATATGGACGATAGTCGCATCAACGAGTGCCTGCCAATGCGATGTGGCTTCTTGATCACTCAGTCCACTATCTTTCGAGAACATTCGCTCCTTTTGGTGGTACAGCCATTTTACCACAAAGCTAAAAAATATTAAAATTAGAGTATCTAAAATTGCCATTTCGTTTATTACAATGCAATAAAAAATATTAAATTGAAGACAAGTCTTACTCGTATAAGGTCTCCTCATTATGAACTACAATGTCATTTTGCTGTAGTAAACTTATAAGGATTTCCGGCTCAAAGTTTACAAAGTCTTTCATTTCGGCTACGGTCTCAAAGTTCCACTTTATGAATGTTTGGCATGTCTTTAAAAAGGGAAAATAATTGTTAGAATCAGAAAATAATAGGAAAAAATATTTTGGCTATTCTTTTATTTTGAGCGCCTTATAAATATGTCACCTTGGCAACATGATCGTGCCCGCAAGCCATGGTATACTGCAACCAAGCAACCAAATGTCCCTTTTTGGCTGCATATGGAACGTTCTGGGACATGTAACGTACACATAAAGACACCAAATCCTGAAATATAAAAAAATACAAAATAAACTATTTAATTATATCCACTATAGTTCTGAAATCATCAATATTTCGGACCTAAACCTATACTGCCACATGCAGAGGGGTACACGAGATCAGCTCTGTATGAAAGCACAGAAGGATGGATAGATGGAAGGATAGATTGAGATCAGCAAAATGCAGGCAGGCAAGAAAATCTATTGTAAGACTCAACCTATGACTGGCAAGCCATCGCTTGGGCCTCTTCAGGACAAACCTGTGGATAGTAGTGGGAATGCTCCCTGAACATTGTAGGCTCATCAGACACCTACATATACTGGGCATCGTGGATGAGGCAACTTGTCAGGGCTGTGAAATGTAGGAGACAGAGAAGCATATGGTCTGTGCATGCCTAGCCTTATTTATAAGATAGAAGATTATAGAAAATTGCTCAGTATGTAAGGTGGAAATTTTCCAAAACACCGAAAAGGCACAGAAAACCTTCTCGACATGCCCTCGGCTGGAATTCCAAGGTGACGGATAGAAGTCACCTGAAAATAAGGTGGCATAGATCGATTGCAGATGAAATTAAGAGGATAGAAATGACCTGGGTTGTAATCAATGCAGAAGTGGAAAACCAGGATGGATGATGATGCACTGTTAGGTCCATGAGCCCCTCATCGAAGTGAAAGACGATAAGTAAATAAGTACCGGTTTTGAACATGCTTTTACCAACCTTAACATTGTATTTATCGGCGAGGGATAAAACTGGCAGTACACTCTGTAACGTAATTTTAATTTGGCCTGTGTAAAAATACCTGGAAGAACAGAAACCATTAAATTTAGTAATTAATCAATAGGATTATATAACAACATTACACAATAACAGGATTTTACTAACTTCAAAAATTGGGGAAATATTTCAGCACACTGCGGCGACTCTTGCAGCACAATCCGACTTTCATGCCATTCGCTCCACTCGCGGTTCATCAACATCACCTAAAAATAAAATAATAAAAATAGCCACCCTCTAAAATAATTATAACTACCTATTATTTAACAAATTTAAATAATAAATCTACCTCAAAATTTTACGAGAGGCATAGGCAAAACTTTCACAATAATGAGGTAGAACATCTCTGGCAATACTTTTCAACAGCTCAAAATCATCGACCGTTTCGTTTTGTTTCATATACAATAACACAGAGTGCAATTCCAAATTGACCCCACTAAACTTTGCAAGCGGATGAACCTCGCTTCCAGTGATGACAATAGCACAGCGTCTCGCCGAATGGATAGGCATGGAGCTCCATGGACGGTACAAAGCGTTAAATACTTCTAGGATCCACTAAAGGAGAATCTCACGTCAGATTACACTTCGGTGATCTCTTTGCTAAGAGCGAAGGTTTCTTGTGTGCGATTAGAACCAGGTTATAAAAACGAACAATTACAGGAGATTCATCATTGATAAATGCCGGGCGTAATCTGTATCAGTCAGGTGAAAGTATCCAACATATAATCTCTGGAGTTCTTTTTGAAAACGACAGCGCTAGACTCTACTAGGAACGGCTAATAATAACCGACCGAATATTGTTGAATAGGCATTGGATGGATTCGCTACACTACTGTAATCTTTTTTGGGTGAAAACATCTTTCGTGGACAGCTTTTCAGTACAACTTTTCACTAGATGACAAAATTGACAAATAGCTCCGCTCACATCTTAGAATACTTCGAGATCTATATGACAACGCAAGAATCACTTGTGTAACCCTTTCTGCTGCGGAGTTATTACTGATTCATTGGTCACGCAGAGTGAATTTCGAGACCCTTATTCGATCCCTCTTGTGCTTCATGACGTAAGCACACAAACATGCAAGTTAAATACACTCAGCAACGGATGATAGTCTTATTTTAGAATATACAAGCCACTTCGCGCTGCTACCCTTGAAACATGTAATCTTTAAATATTAAAATATTTGTGGTCAACTAAAGTGTTCCATCGCTAACTCTATCGGGACCTTAATATGGTCTTTTTAAATATGTTTTCATGTCAAAATACACAGCAGACTTATTTGATCGACATAACTATGAGAAAATAGAATGGTGAAACGTGATTTCTAGATAGAATTTTGAAGCAAAACCTGGCGCATGCATTTAGTATCCTTAGAATCCTATTTTGGTCCGATTTGCGCAAAACCGGTTCACATACACGGTCATTTAGCAATATTTATATATCAGTAATCCCATTCATTCACTATGTAATTCAAGCAAAGCAGCTACGCAATTGACAGATAACTGTCAAAAAAGCTGCAGAAGCCGTGGATTTCAAATTCAAGTAATAACTGGGTCTAAAAAAGCAAATGTATGACTAAGCTACCTATGTGCGAATCTGGGTAGGTATGACTGTATACTGGATTGGCGACAAAAAAATCATTGCACCCACACTGACATCCTGTTATATATTATATCATGTATATTTCTCTATATGCTATAAATCAGCGGTTCCCAAATATTCTTAAATACAGAACCCTCAGTAAGTCGCTTACATTTGGCAGAAACCTTTACCAGAAGGTTTTAGATGGCACTGACAGACCCCCCCCCTGCACTTTTATAGCACTGCAGGCGATTGTTGAAAATAACATAACCATTTATTTTAATACAAATTAACAAGTCAAAGGCTTTTACAATAAATCACGTCATTGTACAAAAGCCAAATCCAGCCAAATCTTGTAAATAAGTCGACAATCATAGTCCTTAATGAAAAATGTTTATTGTTAAAAATCAAATTATAAAAAGTAAGGATAGGTAACAATGTATATACGAATAGTCACCACTGGCCGAATCTGGAGGAGAAGTTTCCCACGGTCTCGTACTAAGTACGGTCAGCCTTTAACGATTTAATCAAAATTTCTTGTCATAATACTGTCCACAGTGCAAGACTCTGGAATAATCTCCCATCAAATATAAGAAACTAGCCTTCTTTAGAATCATTCAAGACACCTCAAAATATACTACTTTTCTAAGCAGTAACCTGTTCTTCCCTTTTTCTCTCCCTCTCCTCTTGCATTCTTAGTTTTAAATATAGTAGTTTGTATTTTATGCAGCACCTGCGCAACTCGGATTGAATTCGCTGCCACTTAGTGGTGCTTAGGGTCACCCAGGGAGGCTGCATACCACATTTGGGTAAGATCGGACCATGGGAAATCTTCGGATTGTCCTACAGACGGGCTAAAAAGACGACAAGCTAGACCTTGCCAATTACAGAATGATTGGTTTAATATGTACATATATGTTGCAAAATCACTGAGAAAATAATCGCAGATAAGCTTCAGGCATTCCTCCTCCAACACAATATTATATCTAATAATCAACATGGATTCACAAGTGGAAGATTGACCATAACCAATCTAATTAAATCTGGATGGAATGGACACGTGACCTCGATTTCCATTAACATACTGATGTAATATACCTAGACTTTGAAAAGGCTTTTGACCGGATACCAATCCGACGATTGTTGAATAAGGTGAAGCAACTGGACATAAGAGTAAAACTTTTGGAATTAATCAAAGCATTTCTGCCTAATAGGCGAAATAAAGTGCAGGTTGGAGAACACCTGTCAAGTGAGAATTAACTAACTAATGCTGCCCAACTACAGCAAGATCTGGACAGGATGCTTGCATTGGCAGATGAATGCTTGCTCACCCTGAAGGAGAACAATGTGTTGTGCGACAAATTAGCAAAAACTATCTGAAAATGACTAACTTACTGAATAATTTATCAATAAAGTGACCAATAAGAAAGATCTGAATGACCATATTACATCATTGAAAAAGGGAACCACACATTTTTGACATATGTTAAAAGAGCAAAGTCCACCACATATCTTTAAAAAGATATTAACGTGTGAGGGAGCTCAGCGCCGTTTACAAAATTTAAACGTTTAGGAACTGCAGCTCTAGGTTTGGGTGGGGTTTCTAAAATGACCACCGTTAAAATTAGCTATGGGAAAAATTGTTCTACCACCTTAGCATTTACTGCCAAGATATTTACTAACATGAAAGCATTAAATCGCAAAATTAATCGTTAAATGATTATCGGCAAATTGCACAAAATTCGGATTTTTAGTATGTGTAGTTTTAGCTGCAGTCATTTTAGAAACTCCAGCCCTAGGTTTAGCAAACGAATGCAACAGCAATAGCAATTAGCAATTGAATCCAGTACCTACCTGAAATACTTCACTCGTCGCGCAGAGTATTAACCTATGGGCAGGATAGTTCGCCCCATCAACAGACAAAACGATATCGCTCATAAGTTGTTGGGCATATAACGAAGCGATTTTCTGCAATACACTGGTTGAATTATCCACCTAAACAGAAAGAAACTACAATATAAAACTTGAGCGCGTTATTCCCGCAATCATTCGAGTATAAGACAAACCTCAATGTCGCCCACCTCGGTTGATATCTCAATTTTGAGACTCTTGTCATGGTCTCCCAGTTGTTTCGAGCAATGAGGCTCGTCCATCTTTCGCCGTTTGCTGGACAGTTTCGGGCCGTTTATCGAACGCTTAAAAAGAATCCCATTCGGCAACCGCAATTAACACAGGTAGAATCACTCGAAACAAGGTAAATAATTCACTCTCGACATTTTAAATCTCGCCAAACCCTTTTTCACGATTTTGACATTTTTGACAATGATCTGACAGCCTGTATCTGCGTTCAGCAGAATGTGTCTCAAAATCGCTACTTAGCTAACCTGATTGGTTGAAGTTGGTCGTTTCCAAAAAATGGATCGACTATATTTCTAACATTTAAATGTATCTAACAATTAATGTTATATAACATTTAACGATCTAACAATTAATGTTGGAATTCTCTCAATCAAGTAATTTCTTGGTAGTTTCCCTAAGTAACGCTATTTTCGGATTAAGAGAATAATACTGAACCCAGCTGTGTTGCCCGTAACATAAAATATATTTTTGCAGTTTTTGGTTTATAACCGTCTCTACCGTAGAGTATATTTCGACGTTTCCAAAACGATTGTTTAAATGCCTTTTTATCGATTCGGCTTTGATTAGTCTATGCAGGCAAAATATGTGGAGTTGGCACAATAAAACAATCTCTAATATTATAAACTTCCAGAAGCGGGTCTTCTGGATCTGCAATTCTGGTTCTTCTCAACGGTTGACAATACACTCTTCATTTTGGCAAACGTACGGAAGCAATAATCAATAATAATTGCGTATGCCGCACAGGCGCAATATAAAACCAGTTGAAAGCGTTCCACAATCGCTCCACAGTCTCCAATGGGGCTGAAAATAAATGATTTATCGCTATTAATGCCATTATTGTGGATTTTTCGACCATTCCTCGAGCTAGAATGTCGCAGTGGCGATTTGATAATAAAATATAGATACATATGAGGATCAAATCCATAGTTACCAATTCAACCTAGCACCATCTACAAAAAAAACACATTCCCGTTGCAAAAGATTTTGAAAGCGACAGTGACGAATAAATAAACTGAATTTATTCGAAATCGAAGGTTAAGTCGACGATTAAGTTATCTGGTTTTGACGATTTCTACGCCATGTGACATCACTTATCCTGAAAAATATTAGTAGTGAACCGTGCGAGCCCGGTGGCGTTCCCGACGCGCACTTGGCGCTTTCTCTGTGTTTCGGGGTGTGTCCAGCCCACTGACTGGACATGCTTTGGTTTACACGAATCCTCGTTGTAGGTGGCTGTTGTCATCTTCTTCTTTCTTCAGGATATGTCATCTTCTTTCTTCAGAGAGGTATCCATATGACGGGAAGCGCTCGACATGGTCATTTTTATATTGCGAAGAGAGACGGTAAGATATCGCGCTCTCAGGGGATATTGTATGCGAAATGGGTCGCGGCCGAATGATGGTATAAATATAAGTGAAAAATGTTTGTTATCAATTCATTGTACAATCTGCTCTAAATAAAACACTTAATATCGACAATTTTATCATGTGTTTTAGTAAACCAAAGACCCACGAAAATACCTTTGCCATTCCTGACTTTTATTTATAATGTCAGTATTTCCTTCCCAAGTCAGAAATTTAATCACTACTCGATGCCCACTATATTTATTTTACATTTTTCTTGTGACATATTGAAAACAATGAACTGTCAACAGCAAAAACCGAACTGTACTGTTATTTCTTCATAGAAAGTGGAGGAGACTGATGTGATGGAATTCGCGAAGACACAGCTCACGCTGCCGGACAAGATAGACCCGGCCGACGAAATGTCCTGGCAACATTACCTCTACAGCAAGTTAGGGTCTAAGGGCAAGAGTTCTGTGACCATAACGGACGTGGCTGAGAAGGGCAAGATTATCGACGAGACTGTCGAGAGGATAGTCGCCATGAGCAAAGTTCTCTTCGGATTACATATGGTATGTATAATTCTACTTTTTATCAACTCCTCTTAATTAATACCACAAAATATCTACCTATGTTGTACAGAAAGGTCAGTCTCATGTGCGTTTGAGATAACCGACTACTTATGTTACTTACTACTTTTAAAAAAAAATATTTTTGTTGTGTAAGGCCGTTTCAAGGTTTATTGAGCTTTGTATGACTGCAACCATTTCTGGTCTATTGTTATCGCCGCCTACTATAGGTCTGTGCTAAGCTTCGCGTCGTAAGAACCGCAATAAGCTCTTGGCGCTTGATTTTTTTACCTCTTCAGCTTGGAGGTGGTAGTTATTCATGTTGGTGTTTCTTTTACACATTAGTACATCACATTTGGCTGACTAGTCGTCCTCTTTCTTGTCCATTCACTTCCCTCTATCATTTTTAAGTCTTCAGATAACCGGATGACCACAGGAAGGCATCCAACACTGCGTTTCCCAATGTGTGGTTTGCATTCGAGGACCTTTCCTCCCCAACCGTTCTTCGGCATATGTGACCGGTCCACTACTATTTTAGCTTGCTTATCATTTAATCTAAGTCCACCAATTTGATTCTTTGATGAATTCGTGCGTTCTAAAGCATAGCTTTTTCCATAGCTCGCTCAGCGACTTTAAATTTGGGGACGAGCCTCACAACATCCAAGTTTCTGCCCCGTACTTCATCAAAGGCGTATTCTTCTGTCGGCCTCTTTGGTGAAGTTTAGTCTACCGAGCTGGATGTTGCCCTAGATATTCCTCTAAAATTTCGATGGTCGCATTTCTGATAATCACTGGTATGGGTCGTAATGAGTATTAAGCATAACCCTTATTTTATCAAGTTAATCTGGAGACTCACTCGCTGGGATGCCTCGTTGAGGTTGTTCAGCATTTTCTCGAGTACTAACAGTGTCTCAGCCTTGATTACTTTATATTATGCAAACTTTAGATGCGAGATGCATTTTCATATACATTCATCTCATACTCTTTCAATATAACCACCGACGAGTTAGAGTTCTCCACGTTGCTGGCAATTATTACAGTATTATCGTCAATATTATATTGTTGCTGTTTACGCCATTTACCTCGACCTTACTTTCGGATTTATGTAGTACGTCCTTTTTGAAAAGCAGAGGTGATATCATGCAACCCTGTCTGACTCCGCGCCGTATTACACCTATTCGTAAATATTCTGGATAACCTTAATGTTTACTCTTTGGTGCCGGTAGTGTGTTATGAAGTTTATAATTATGTATTATTATTATTATTTCTTTTTATTTTATTTTATAAACATAGATCGACCACCCGCAACAGCAAAACAAGAACATCTACAAAAGCTGCGTATCGATACAAAGAAAAAGAGCTGTCATCGCTTGCTTCAGACAATTGTCTCTGCATTCCCTAACTAGGTTGATTTTTTTTTATTTTTATCATTTGTTTTTGTGTTGTTTGATTTTTGTTTTACATTTATTTTCATGCCACTCATCCTGCTAATTATTGCAGCGATGGCAGAAAAACCGACACACTATAAGATCATGAAGATCATATTTCCCAAAAGACCAAGAGTGCAAATTAAATAATTACCATGATCTCGCAAATTCTGTCACCCGAAACGTCTCCATTGTTCACCTTCAAGCGGTAGAAGTTGGCGATCATTGGCCTCTCAGCCAAATCTCTGTTTCACCTCTTTAAGGATTTTGATATCTCCAGGAAAATAATGAAATCCTTCCTAGAATAACTATCTAAAACCACGATTTCCACATCTCAAATTCTATGACTTCAAAGAGGGAGTGAATGAGTGGTAAGGTGCATGCTCACATGTGGCAAGTCAGCTGTCCTAAACCTACCACAGCCAGTCGTTAGTCCGGAGTTCATCGCTCACCTTTTTGAAGTGGAACAATAATATTATGATGGGCCCGACTCCTGTCGGTGAATTCCATTGCAGCTCCTTTTGTATTTACTATTTACTTACCTGGTCTTTGCTGTATTTAATTTTGTGATTTAGCTTTATGTATAATAAATGCATGGTTTTTTGTGTCTTTCTTAACGCTTGCCTGGATGTAACATAACATAGGCTTCAAAACCGAAGAAACGTTCGAGCAACTGGAAGAGAGTGTTGTGTGCTGCTAGAAAGAGAGTAGCCCTAGCATGCTTGAGAGCTACGCCACTATACAAACTAAGCAGGTATGTAGAGCAACTTCATCGTATTAGATCCTTACCTATTGTAGAATTAAAACTGGCCAAGGGAAAACCCCAAGGGGTTATCAAACTTCGGCCAATATTTAAAGCCACTTGGTTTCTGTCGCGTCGGTATCAGGCGCTCATGCGACGAGGAGAGAAGCGTAGGGCTCGCATCACGGCCATGGGCCGTAGCCATGCCAGCCGTCGCTGCTAGCAACATCTTTCTCGAGAGTCAGATTCTAAAATAGAAATATTATGTATATTCGATCGCCATCTATCGGCTGAATTTCTTATCACTTATAAGAGCTTGTAGTGACACTCGATAGATGATGAAAGACATTTTAATATTAGGTTCAAAATATAATAAAATAGACCTCTCATAGATGCAGAGAGGCAGCAGCTGCAAATTTAACTGACTTGAAATAAAAGAACCGTATATACCCCAAAATCAACTAGCCTCTGTGCATTGGCCATAACTATCAATTGGCGAAAGTTTTTTGAAATTGGTCATAGTTTACTCGAGTGATCGTGTATAGTAAAAAAACCTTGCAGGATTGTAAGACTTGGCCCCCCGGGAGCGCCGAAGTAATCATGAAAACACATACAATTGTATATGAGTTGATTAAGAACCGTCCAATACAGCATCTTCAAGACCGTATCTCTCTTGGCTCTCAAGGCGGATTCATTATCGATCAGCAGCTGGCGTGTTTATGCCAAGACAGATGTCGGTTCCACAACTAAAACATTTAATAGCACAGTAATGAAGCTATATAATAAACATGCTCTAATAAAAACACACCGTGTCAATCATTAGCCTGCTCCATGGATAACCTAAGATATCCATACATCAATCAAGAAGAGAGACAATTGGAAGCTGTCAATGTAACGTGCGAACCCATCACCCTAGGAAATTATAACGGTATTGATCGACCATTCTCCCGTGGGAGGAGACGCAAAGACTTGCGGTTGAGTACAATCCACAAATCCAACTACGCCACATAGCTCGTTAGAGTCCAATGCCTTACAGTGAGGCACTGGAAAGTGTCACCCAGTTGGGCGGTTCTCACTCCCTTACTACCAGATTTGGACAGATTTCTCCATCCTCCAGTTCGGTCACGGATTCGAGGTCGCTTACGCGGTCTATACCTGATGTAAGCGGTAATTTGTGACTCGAATATATCGCAGATCCGAAGAGTCCTTTGCCCATCAGTATCACTCGGGATCGAGTGGCCAACGGATTATTTCTAAGGATAGGTGACATCAGGCCAACATAGAAATGTACATTTCCAGACGCCCCTGGTTATTTGCCGATTGAGCAGCATAGCCGGCAAGCCGACCAGTGCATAAAGCCCAGATCCGCCTGAGATTTTCTTCCAGATCCGGCTTCCGGCACTTCGGCTTCACCAGGTTACCTCCCTATTCTTAGAAGGCTACCAGATAGAAGTTGAACCATGAGTTGGCCGACCAAAAGATAACATAAATGTGCCCATGAGAACCAAGTTGCACGGAACCATTAAGACCCCAAGAAGAGAAACAGAGTTTAATGTGAAGAGTTTAAATGTGACCGCCTTCCAAGTACCCGGAAAATATACAGAGAGCTTCGAAACCGATGTAGTGCAGTGGCCTCGGGTTACGATTTCTGAACCCTCTATAAGGGCAGCGAGCTCGAAATATTACCACAGATCCCTCGACATCTGCATTCTCCACAATGTCTCGATAAACTCCAGGGCAGTTGCTTGGTGCGCAATGGATGTAGTGGCAAAAAGCCCGGGCACCAGCCCTGTCACCCTCATAGCCAACCTACGCAGATATACATCAGAGTGACGCTCCTCTGTTGCGGCCTCAGGGTCGCTGTGACCTTAGCCGTACCAGACCTAGCTCAGCGAATCGTGGGAATTTGTATGACGGCTAGCTCTAGATAAACTAGAACGCGATCACAATGTCCTGGGCATGAACGTTATACTCCTTCATCGCTTTCCACCTTCCGCAACCTACCTCAACCTCATTGAACCATGAGTTAGGCAGACCTAAGAATGTACAAAGAGGCCATCGAGCCCAAGCTGCATGAAACCGTATGGATCGAGTTTCCTAAGACAGTGGGGTAGATTGTGACCTGTTATCGCCTGCCTTGAAAATGGCCTGCTGATCCCCAATCCCCATAACAACTATGGGTAAAGGACGCCAGGGATTGTACTTGCTTACATCGCATCGCAAAAGTAACCTCGAGCGTTAACCAGGCTAATAGAACGAGTAATCCTTCCAAAACTGGTAAGCAGTAAGCTACGGAACCCCACTGACTTGCCAGTGTCCTTATCATTTTAGGTAGACCTCTGCTGGGCAGTGATGTAACTGGATTGTTGATTATCTATGCCACTAAGTCCTTATGACTCATCTTAGGGTGATAATATGACAATGATCGATATAACATCCTGAGCTAGCAGGTTCGCTTGCAGCACTGGCAATCAGCACTGGCAAAATGCAAGAAAAACTTTTACTATATCTGATAAAAAATAAAATCTTGTTGAGTTGGGTTTTGGATTTAAAAGGGCATTTTTCGCTAATTTGAAAATACTGTCGTGTTTGTTTAATCCTACCTTTGATTCAGAGAAGCCATCAAAACAAGTGAATTATCCAATCTGTGTAGTATGGAACCCATGGCGCACAAGTAAACTCGCACTTCTAGTTTATTATTTTATTTCTATTTTCAGACACCGAGCCTGTAACATATTTGCTAGAACCTACTACGAACTGTGGCTAGAGGAGGAAAACACTGGCCAAGAAGTTATGATTGAAGATCTAACTGTAAGTACTTTTGGTTCCTAACGGTTCCGTGTCGTTTGGGCTATGATGGCCGCTTTGTCAACTAGTCGGCTCAACTCGCGGGGCAGCCCCTATTCGAGAGCCTCCTCGAAGAGGGACCAATCTGGTGAACCTGGATCCGAGGATGGAAGCTCGGGTGGAACTGGACAACTGATGCACGAGATGGGAAAATCGGCTGTGTTGTCATTGACTGAGACCCGGAGGGGTCTGGGAATGTACGTTCCCTAAGATGCGGGGGTAGGTGTCGACCTATCGTCGCCTATCCTTAGAAATGACCCGATGGCCACCCCATCTCCAGTGAGCATTGCTGAGTAAAGGACGCCACGGGTCCGCAAGGTTTCCGAGTGACAAAATGCCACATATCACGGTAGGTAGAGGTTGCGCAAGCGACTTCGAGCCTGGGACCAGACCGGAGGATGAAAAAATCTGACCTAATGTGGTAGTCGAGGGATGAGCCTGCCCGCTGGGTGGCAATTCTCAATGCCTCGCCATAAGGTGTTGGCCTCTCACGGGTGTGGCGTAGTTGGATTGTGGATATGTATTGTCCAAATTCTGTATGTTTCATCTCGGGGCAGTATAGCAATAAACTTCATTGAAATGCCTCAGAGTGGCGAGGTCGCCCAAGTAGTCTTAAATCCAGCGTTATGTTCCTAATTGTTCCGTTGCAGCTTGGGCCAGATAACTACTTATGTCAACTCAATCGGCCCAACTCACGGAGCAGGTCCTATCCAGGAGCCTGCACGAAGAGGGACTAACATGGTGAAACCGTTGTATGGCGGAACTGGGGGAATACCTCGGGCGGAACTGGGTGACTGACACATTGATCGATTTTCCTGCCATGCTGCTCAATCGGCATAGACCCGGAGTGGTCTGGGAATATACGTTCCCTAAGACATGGGAGTAGATGTTGACCTGTTGTCACCCATCCTTAGAAACGATTCGTTGGCCACCTGATTTTGGGTGGTACATGCCGAGTAAAGGACGTCTCAGATCTGCGATATTTCCAAGTCACGGAATAACCCATACAATACAGCAGGTAGATGCCACGCCAGTGACTTCGAACCCATGACCAGATGGGAGGATGGAGAAATTCATCCAAATCTAGGAGTCAGGAGGTGGGGTCGCCCGCTGGGTGTCTGCTCAGTGCCTTGCTATAAGGGTTGGCCTCTGACGGGCAGTGGTGGAGCTTGGTACATAGATTGTATATGCCTAAAAGTCTCTGCGTTCATCTCAGGGTGATATAACGATAAAGTTCGTTGAAACATCCTGGAGTTATGGGTTTGCCCGTAGCTTTGACACTCACCAATACAAGTAGATGTTCAGAACTAGTACTAAATTGAAACAAGCAGTGGCAGCTGTTCCTTAGGGGCAAAATATTTGCCAGTTAATCCCAATGTCCGCTTCAGTCGTTTCCTTATGATGTTATTATTGAGTTTTTGAGTTATTCTTTCAGCTTATTGCTATTTTTCTTATAGCAATCGTTTGAAGATGCTGAATTGAAGAAGCGTGATGCTCAAGAAGAGGAAGGAAAACCGGATCCATTAACGCAATTGGTGACCACATTCTGTCGAGGCGCGATGACTGAGCGTTCAGGAGCTTTGCAGGTATGTTATTCTTTATTTTCAATCTGTAGTCTCCCACTATCTACCATTTTATTATTTTTTATTCATATTAAACATCTTATTTCATTTTATTCTGGAACCAAATAGAACTATTAATTACATTACGATACAAAAATCCATTAATGCGATTTGGATATTAAAAGTTAACAAAATGTAGCCAATATATTATTTTATCTTGTTTCTGCTGGAGAATGGGGTGAGATGAAGAGATCAAATAGATAAACTTAATTATGTGTATAGATAGAATATATGTAATTATAAATTATATAATATTATAAATATATATATATATATACGTATAATTTGATAATAT
>JAOPUG010000181.1:6233704-6244974 GCA_027564375.1 Micropterix facetella
GTCTGATGCGAGGGCCAATCACGGAAGAGGTGCAGCCGGAAGTGAGCGAAGAGGAGCGAATGGGTCAGTTCAGGATTCGCGCCAAAAAAACCCCCCACCACCACCTGCACCCCTTGCAAAGTAGGTAGAGTAGCTGCCCGCATGCCCAGCCAAGCTTAACGGGCTACGTACGCTACAGTGACGCTGCGCTGGAACTACGCTGCGCTACCGGGCGGTCAATGAGTCACCTACTTTTTTCTTATCACACTCATGAGAAACATACACTAAATGTACACTTCATGCTGATAATATGCCGAAGATGGCCGGTCACCCGATCAGTCATTCTTACTCTATGGATTTCCTACCACGCAGAACTAAACGTTGTTGGAACTAGACGTTGTTGACGTTGGACTAGATAGTGTTTCCAGACGTTTTAGCAAAGCTACATTTGCCGTCTTTACGTGGACAATAAGAGTGTAACTATTTGAAGAAGCTGCGTGCCGGCATTCTGTGCTACAATAAAATACCAATCTGTTTAAACCATGTATATATATATATACATAACTAGAATATAAGCCCAGTTGTAATGAGTTGTTTGCTTTGCACTAGAGCTGGATTTTGATTTAAATTTAATAGTCGATCTCAAAAAGAACTATTCTGAAATTGCGAAAATCGATCACTCGGTAGAATCGCAGAAAGCAACGTAGTATGACTAATAATCTATTGGTCCACTACGCCAAATATTTAGATCTGGGGTCTCGCCAAGAAGTAAGTGAGACTGTTGCTGAGCGCTAGCAACCAGATTTTCCGGAAGCCTCGCTTCACGGCTGACCGAACATTGCCAATCTACAATTTTAGTAGACATTATCAAAGTTTTATTACATTTTAATCGTTTAATGTATATGCTGGCAACACTAACAAAACTATTATCTGCACACTGTGGAGGCATATCAAACAGGATCCTACTATTTTTTATAATTTCTCTGCAGACCTGCTCATTGCTCATCAGATTGTACAAGAGGGCTTGAATCGGATTGTTTAATAGACTAAGGAAAAGCCAATCTCACTTAATCCAGAAAGTGTACTGTGTTACACATGGAACCCTAATTTTCTTACTGCAGCTACTCCATTGATGGCCATCGTTTAGAAGCAGCAACATCACAGAAAGATCTCGAAGTAACAATATAGAGCGACTTAAAGTAGGAAATGCACATAACTGGAACCATGAAATAAACCAACTCGCTGCTCTACATGATCAGAAAGTCATTTTCTACAATCATCTCTGAAATCATCTTTATAAAACTTTATAAGACGTATATGAGACCGCTGTTAGAGTATGTCTACTAGATTTGGAGCACTTACTTTAAAAAAAATCATAAATGTGCTTGAGAAAGTTCAAATGAGGGTGACAAAAATGGCGTAACACACAGAAACAAGCTATACAATGAGCGACTACAGGACCCACTATGCTGGAAGAGCGCAGACAAAGCCGGGACCTTATCGAAACATATAAAATATTCCGAGATTGCTATCGTGTTGCCAGCTTGAAAGCTATGTAGACTAGGAATACAGATGTTACTCTGTGATGATATTCACTATAATTAAATTGGGCTAAATCAAGCCCAAACCCTCGGAAGCACATTATTACGAATCAAGTTGTGGACATTTAGAAAGGCAATTTAAAAAAAAAGTCTAAAAACATTAGAAAGTTATAAATAATATACAGTGAAAGTGCAAGCGCATAAAAGAAGTATTTGATGCTGCCAACGCATATAAAAACTAATAATAACAATTTGTCTCTTCCATGCATCTGGATAGTCTGGCCGAAAAGAGTAGAAATTAATTGTTTAGGAAAAGAATATTTATATGGCAACACGTAATGTGGGAGTAGTAAGACTAAATAATCTAGAAGCATCTTTCAGTACCGTCTCCCAAGAGGCATATTGTATTGTATGTAGGCAATCTTCTCGTGACCAACCGGACTTGACATGCTAAAATAATATTGAGATTTCACGACACTGGTATAATCTATAGAAAAAATACCACTATCTCAAAACACCAACAACATTATTTGTAAGATTTAAAGACAACTTTTTTAATATTACGATTTTAATAAATTTTATTCAATATGATTATCTAAAATTATTTATTTATTGTTTATTTACAAGTAAAACACTTGTATGTGTCTTATAGCACCTTACCTATATGTAATATAATGTTAACAGGCATACTTATTTAAGCATATTCTTGTGACAAAGTTTAATTCTGCCAATTGGTCGACCTTAACGACAGTCAATAATTTTTGTAAAGTTGGTACCTCCTTGCGTACGGTATAGAAAAATTGCACCTTTTGACATATCAAAATATTCCAACCCCTTCTTTGGTCAGCCATTCCTATGCTTCGCAGATGTTTCAAATTTGCCACTATTTTTGTGAATCTTTTATTATGCGTCGAACCATGCTTTCGAATTTCTCTGAAAACGATAAAAAAAACCAGTCAAGTGCAAGTTTCGGGTTTCATATGGTTACTTTTGGGTACGAAACCCTAAAAATCATTCATTGTGACACGATTATGACGCGGGTAGGTACCAACAATTTGTGGTTAGACTATACGGAATGACAAACAAAAACATAACCTCAAAATAATGCACCTAGAATTGTGATTAATAGAGACATTTATCTCCTTGCAAGTACTTATAAACTACAACAAGTATTCATCATTTAGTTAGAAACAAAATATAAAGTGTTGTCATAGTTGCAATGTTTTTGTGCGGATCGTTCAAATATGTCAGGGAGTTTACCTACATTATATTCCGCTAAACATCATTTATAGGTACCGAAAACTACTTCTCTAGCTCTGCTTCGAATAGTTTTGCTCAATTTTAACGCAAAAGAACATAAATTGCGAGAATATACAACAAAATGAATGCAATTTCATTTTACATCAACAATACACAATTCATCTGACATAAGGATTAGTGTTGCTACATCAAAATATTTCTCCTCACTTCGAATTAATGCCTACTCTTTTTTGCCAGATTATACTTAATTCCGCTAGAAAGAGAACATATCCCAATAGTAGATTTTGAGAATGTCACCGAACATCCCCGAACAGCTGTAAATGTGAGTCAGCCGCAGTGAATCATTTTAAACATTTTAAACACTGAAATATCAACTGGCGATATTAATAATCCAGATGCAGCATATAAAACACAATACATTTATGTCTTTTAAACACACGAAATTAGCTTGCTAAAAATAAGTAATTATGAAAAAAATAGTAATGAATTTTATAGTAAGTATATTACTTTATCTCCATCCATGTATGTGTAAAGCTCGAGTTTTGCATACCGAAAGAAAACATTCACCCTGCTTAATATATAAGATGACTTATTGGCCGCTCAACAGCAGTTGGACTCTATCTATGGTATCGACAGTATTGCATTTAATAACCATTTTCCGTGGCTAATATAGCTACTTATCCTGCATGACACAAGTAAATATACGGGTTAAGTTTTTAAAACAGGACAGTATGGATAAATTCGGGACCATTACATATAGAGAAAAATGCTAGAAGGATTTTGGAGAAATGAAACATGCCATTAGTATTTTTTTGACAGGTATATTTTTTTTTTTGAGAAAACACCTTTTCAACAAAAATAATTAATGCCAGTTGGTCAAATTTACATGAGAAACAAATCATTATAAGTCAATAATTTTCCTAAGTTAGAAGTTTCACAAACTTTCCTATATTTATCTGACACATAATACTCTAAATAACAGGAAAAGTAGCGCTATATATCGGCAACTTTAACCCGTCCCGTGATTGGTAACCCCTGACTTATCCAAAATGGCTTGAAACCTATTTCAACATGTGTTTCTCATAGCCACAATTTCAAAAATACCCATATACACTATGCTTGCTTGCTATCTATTGGTCAGATCCTCCTCCAGGCCAAGTAAACCAGGTAGCACTGGCAGCAGCACCTGCGGGATTTTAATCGAATTTGCTGCCATCTGGTGGTGCTTGAAGTCACCCAGGGAGGCTGCATACCAAATTTGGTTAGGATCAGACTATGGGAAGTCCTTGGACATACAGACAAACAAACAAATGCACAAACTTTCAGATTTTCTCATACTGTCCAATTTCAAAAACTCATTCGGTATTATAGTCGTCTAGTAATATTAATAATATTTTTTTTAATAGACGCTTAAAATAACACATATTAGGGGCTCACCTATGAATGCTATTCTATAAAGAAAATGTAATAATAACAAACATTTTGTATGAAAAATATATATATATTTAAATAATGCATCTGCTGTAGAGTTTATGTGGACAGGAATCAATAAATGCTTTGAAGACATTTTTCACTTCCTATACGGAGTTGATTTTTTTCCCGTGTATTTTTTTTCTAAATTCCGAAAACAGTGGAATTATGTCAGAGCAAGGTCTGGCGAGTACGGTTGTCTGATGAAAAGTCTCCAGTCGCAACTCCTGCAACTTTGCACGGTTGTACGAAGAGTGATTTTGACTGTCCTAGGTCAAAGTGGCCATTGGGAAAAAAACAGCAATTACATAAGTGGACCTAATGGTTTACATCGCTGGAGGAATATATATTTTCTACTAAATATTTGAGTATTATTATAGTTACTACTATTTTTAGCTGTGTTTGTTTCTATACACTATATTTCTGACTGGAGCTTGCTTGCCTTACCGCTTATGTATTCTGTACACTTACTATGCCTTCTAATATCACACTGCTTTAATATTGTTATGATTTTGTTGTAATTAATATGTGGGCTGTATTGAAAGTTTCTGGATTTGACCACTAATAATAACAATACGAGGCATGTCCAGAAAGTAGGAGTACTAAGCTTATGACACTCAAAAGATTTTTTAATAATAAATATGGCAGAACCGCGTTCAATGTGTCGGTAGTAGAATATATATATAGCGCACTCTATTTTCTCAGTTGGTTGAAAGCTCTTGTTGTAGTGCCGTACTGAAATGAGTGTCTTGATTCCGAGTCCCGTCAGCAGCGAGTTGAGAAGCATAATCCGGTTTTGTCTCGCGCTGTTCCAGTTTTTTATGGAAATATTAACGTTAATTGGAATACTGACATGAACCATTGTAAGGTGTCACATGCCACGGACAAAACCGCTGACCCTGGACGTTATAACGAAATCTATCATTTTCTCGCCCAGAGATGAACACAATGACTTAGTGGACGAAGACGATCCACTTATCCAGTTCCGTCACTGCCCGTCAGAGACCAACACCTTACGGCGAAGCACTGGGATTTGCCACCCAGTGAGCAGCCTCACTTCCTGACTCCAAGATTTAGACGGATTTCTCCATCCTCCCTTGTGGTCACGGGTTCGAAGTCAATGCGCAATTGCGCAGCCTCTATCCGACATATCATACGCGGCATTCCGTGACTCGAAAATATCGCGGACCCAGGGCGTCTTTTATTCGGCTGGTTGTCACTCGAGATCGGGTGACCATAGAGGACTCACCTTCAGGAAAATGTTAAGCAAAGGCCGGCAAAGCGACCAGTGCTCAGACATCCAGGACCGCCCAAGGTATTCCCCCAGATTCGCCACACAGCGGGTTCACCTGATTAGTCACTCTTCGAAGAGGTTTCCGGATGGGTATTGAGCTGTGAGTCAGGATGACCATGATAACGAGTTGGCTATTAGGACCCGAGCTGCATGGCCCCATTAAGCCCCAGTGTCATGAATCGTCATGAACCGTATTGATGTGTACTGGTGTCCTTTTTTGAAGAAGTGGTGTCTGCCTCATAAAGTGCATTGAGAAGGAAAGCGACTACATCGAAAAATAGTTTTTGATTTATGCACATGTACATGAATTTAAAATTTTTTTGAATTTATTGTTTTTACAATTCAAAAAAAATTGTAGGTGCTCTTACTTTTTGGATATATATGCCTCGTATTTTAAAAGTGATACTGATTTTTTTAAATGGATTTCTTTGGCTGTTTGTTTCATGTTAGTGGATCGAACGGTTCTTCGCAGCTCCTCGAAGAGACGGATTGCCCCGGAAAGACTCAATGAACTTAGCCTGCATTTGTAATATGCATGTTTAAGTAGTAGTGCATCTGCAGTGCGCTGGGGGAATCCCCTCGGACAGGCCCTGGACGGATTGTTGTATCCGGCAAATGACCGGGAGAGTCTGGAAACGTAAACTGATCAGTAGATGTTTTATCTCAAAGTCTTTGTGACTCATCTCAAGGTGACAAGTTGACAACAGTCGTTATAATATTCTGAGATGGTGGGCTCGCCCGCAGCAATAGACAAACTACGACTGTTTGCTCCTGTGACTTGCATTCGTTTTACCAATTTGATTTATTAAAAAAAAAAACTACTATAAATAAATAAGATTAACCACTTTACCGCGAAAATTTTGTACGTTTCAGCGATGTTGCAACCGCCGTTGTCTGGGGTAGACTAAAATGCTGTCAGTCATCATCCGTTTTTCTGCGGGTAGGCGGCAAACTGCTGCTGCCACTGCATATATAACTGCATATATAACTGCATTATAACAGTGGTGGGCGACGGGTTCGGCGCTCGCGAGTTTTGAAAATCTGCCATGCGTACAACACTCACTGTATCTTGTGTTACGCTCTTGCTTTCGGCGATGGGCATTGACAACATTTTAAGAAGCGGATTCTATGTAGTAGGGAGTTTGAAACCGTCTTCTCTATTGACATTTGGGGTTCTTCTTATTTCGATGTCTTCTCGGATCATGCGCGGAAAGTAAAATTGTTCTTTGGATAGCACAATGGGATTTTGAAATTGCACCCAGTGGTTAATTTCGCTATTCGCTTTGATGTGTTCCATCAGTCGAGTGGTTATGGGCCATTTCGTTTGTCCAACGTAGGTCGTGTGTCTCAATGCGTATCGCCGAACGCAAATACAATATACAGTGAGTGTTGTGTGCACGGCGGATTTTCAAAAGTCGCGTGCGCCGAATCCACCACCCCACCACCGTTGTAATCTAAGCAGTGGCATCAGCATTTTGTCGCCTACCCGCAGAATAACGGATGATGACTGATAGCATTTTAATCTACCCTAGACAACGGCGGTTGCAATATCGCCGAAACGTCGGGTGCTAAAAAACTTCACGCGGTAAATTCGGTAATCTTATTTATTTAAAATGTTAAATAACCGTGATAGTCTTCGATTTCAAAAAAACTACTGATATAATTTTGATCGAAAACAGATCAAGACTTCCATTTGGCCAATTTTGTTTAAATTTTTTTAGTGTTGCTGTAATACTGATTTTGTTCTGTATATCTACTATTCGATGTTGCATAATATCATTGCTTTTATTTTACATAGTTTTATATTATTTCAAACTACCATTATTTTAATGTTTTTCTTTAATGTCGAATAAATATAGGTGTAAGTCGACATTTACCAGCTTTGCCAGCAGCACCGGATGACTCTGGACAGATGCAAGTTACGGCATTCGGCCTTGATATTTCTAAGGAAGAAGGGGGACAGTAAGTGTTGCCATATCAATTATTATTTCTATCGCGTTTATTGGCTGCTATCCTGTTACAAATCGTCTTAAAGCTGCCATTCTTGAATAGGTTCTTTTCTTCTAGAGCATTCGAATATGGTGTAAATTCCTTATAGGATTTCACCGTCACAACAGCATCACACTTGATAGCGTTTTCAACTGAGTATTTTCGATCTATATCTACATTTTCTAACAGATTATACTCCAGTTTTTGCAAACCATTCACTTCCATAGGCTTTTCCATCGCTTTTGTTTTATTTTCTGGGCCATTATTCGGTAACCATGGATAAAACTAACTGATCAAAGTCAAATTTTTGCCCTGCTAGTGCTTAGTGAGATTTGTATGTGTATGTGAGATCCAGATCTGGAGTGAATATTTTAGTGTTTAATAGTTATTTTTCTAAATGGAAAAGACGAGAAGAATTTTTTACCTTTCTTAACCTGAATGGTGTCCCGACCAAGAGAGTAGTTTTTTTAACACAAGATCGCCATAAATCTATCAGTAAGAAATTACAAAGTTGTTAAATTCAGAGTGGAAGAAAATATTAGACTTAAATCTGAAATAGAGTGTTTACAAAAGTAATTCGCTGTAAATGAGGAATATGAAACGCAGGAAAAGTGTCTTTTTCCCCAAATGACATTAATAGATTATGAATTCATTCTTCAAAATTCAGAATACAGAATATAAAATATTTATTTCCATATACAATTCACAATTGTGTAGGAATGGCCAAGTATTAAATTAATATTAAATTAGTTACTCAATTTAACTCTGTAGCTTTCAAAATATTTTAAAATGTCGTATGCATACATGTTGACTTTAAGCAGGAACATCCTGATGGATCTCTTGTAAATATCAATGTTTTTAATTGCCTTTAATTTATCAGGCAATTTATTAAAACATTCACGTCCTATGTAGATACTAGTCTTACTTACAACATCTGTTGTAGGTAATGGGTTTTATTCCTGATATCATACCAACGTACTTCCTTGTCGGATATTGCCGAGCTCTTATTAGAATAGAATTCGTAAAGAGCTTCGTGGACAAAAATTACATATACGGTCAATATCCCTAGTTTTTGGAAGTATTCGCGGTATGACTGCTGTGGAACAATACGCACTATCACATATGGCCCTGGTCTTGCTAAGGTCTTGGCCGGGGATACTATAACCACTAGTTGCTGGTTAACAATGTGATGTCACCAATTTTGTGAAATAATGCTGTTTTGCAAATTCATGGTTATGCCCCTGATTATTAGTCAGATTACTTTTTTTTATCGTCTGAATCTCGATAGATATATTTTTTCTGTTCCCATTTTTTTCATTTTAACTGTGAGAGAAATCTAATATCACTCGCAAAATTGACGCCTTATTTTTTTCCGGTTGTATCTATGGTAAAAATTGGACATTTTGTTTACTTGTGTCCGCGTTAACTAATGAACCGCGATAGTCTTTGATTTTAGGTCATGAAATATCCTTTAGAAAACAGATTTAAGATGGAATTAAAATTCGAGAATTAGTTTAAAATAATCAAAAGTAGTCAAATCATGAAATGTCTGGGTTATATTTCGAAAATTGTTAAAACAGTGTTAGTAAAAATATTAAAAATGTAGTCAAAACTAAGATTAACCTCATGAATAGTCAAAAAAAATATGTCTTCATCAGGACTATAAAATAAAAAAAAATAATATACAAAATAGGTTTTGAAATACTAGAAATAAAATTAAAATTATTATCGAATATGTAAATAAAAATTTAATGTGAATATTATTGAATAATAATATGATATACTTATTTGAATATTATAATATGAATATTAATATGATATACTTATTTGATTTTAGAATGAGGGTACAACCTCATGAGTCTCCGACTGGTTCGCAGACGACTTCTGGTGAGGAAGGCGGGGATTCCACTGGAGGCGAAGAAGGCGCGCAAGTCACCGGGGAAGAAGGGGAAGGACCGCAACAACCTCCTCCGCCGACTCTTGTGGATCTTCTTGGGTATGTTGTCCACTTTTTATATATTATTTTACATGGTGGATGATAACGAGCGGTTGTAAGTGGGGCACGTCGAGAATCGGAAATAGGATAAATGATAAATGGAAAATAACTGAAAAATATATTTTTTCTTTTTCGAACTAACATCACAATGGCTCTTACGACCTCAACATAGGCTGTGGCTGCTGTGTATTCCCACATATCTCATTTTTATTTCTCATTTGTGATATCATCATCATTGATGTAGTCATCCAGTAAAATTAATCAATTCATCGAAATGATAGAAGAGCTTACAAGAAATTTTACGGTAAAAGTTGCTTGGTGTTTTCTTGATCACAGTTGAAAGTCACAGTTTGTGATACGTCACTTTCAAGCATTCTTATTTTCTAGTGGTGAAGCGGCTAAACGACAAGCACAGGAAAGAAGCGAAGCCCAACAAGTCCAACAAGCCGCTATGACCGCCATTGAAGCTGAAAGCAAAAAGGTACAACATCTTCTTCTTTCTTCTTTTTGTCTCCTGGAGGCGGCGGCTGGTAGTGTGAATACGTCATCTATAAAAATGCATTCGCAATCCCAGGTGGCCTCAATCTGTGCCCGGTAGTCGAGTTCACTCAGAAATTGGCAAATAAAACTAGAAGCAAAAGATATCACTCACCGGCGAGTGTCTCTTCTTCGAACTCTGAGCTTAAGAACTGATCTCCTTCATCCGTTTCGGTAGCTCCGGAAGCTCTAAGAATGGCGTTTATTGAGAGGTAGAGGTGGACGATGACGAATGAAAATGTAGGGATGGGCAACGATCAGTGAGGCCGGTTCAGATTATAACCGTGGTACGATCCAGTACAGACGATACTCAGAAACAGAGTAGATCACGAGCATTCTTACCATATGTCAAGGGTGTGACAGATCGAATAAGTAAGATGCTAAACAAGTCGATATATAAACGATCATCAAACCCACCCAAAATATATCTCGATCTATCTCTGTGGCCTGTAAAGGATGTAATACCACTGCAAACTCCGGGTGTGTATAAAATCAAATGAGCTATGGGTAAGCCTACGTTGGACAAACGAAACAGCCCATAGCCACTTCGACTGATGGAACACATCAAAGCTGTTAAAAACGTTCTGCGGGAAAAATCGGCAATCTGAAAACACGTATTGGATAACGGAACTATCCGCTGGGTGCAGTTTCCAAATCTCATTGTGCTATTCAAAGAACAATTTTACTTTCCGTTTATGATCCGGGAAGCCATTAAAATAAAAAGAACTCCGAACTTTAATAGAAATTACTTCGTCAGTCCTTTTCCTAAAATGTTATCAATGCCCATCGCCGAGCGCAAGGACGTAACACAAGATAGAGTGAGTGATATGTACACCTAAGATTTTCAAAATTCACACCCGCCGAACTTGCCGCCCCACTACGCTTATAATCTGGGTTGTAAGAGCAGCAGTTTACCGCCTACCCGCAGAACAACTAATACTGATTGACAGCTCATCAGCTTACCCTGGACAACAGCGGTTGCAACATCACCGAAACGTCGGATGCTACAAACTTCACGCGGTAAATTCGTGTAATCTTATCTATAAAAAACTTTATTCTACTTAATTATAATAAAATTGTCTTAATTACTTACATCAAAATCGAAAGAAAATGTTGCAAGTAATTTGAACTATTGCAAGTAATTTAATAAATAATTCAAATTAAAAAATCATTCATAACAGTCAGAATTTACTTAAAAAATAAA
>JAOPUG010000181.1:6252294-6262485 GCA_027564375.1 Micropterix facetella
ATGAAAACTTATATACTTATATATTTTTTTATACAGATCACGTGGCATTATGTAAAATGAGGTAATATATAGGTACTTCGACACGATCACATGTGAGCCATGATAACAGAGAGACGTAACTGCTATCATAGATAGGCTATCTCTAAATATTGGCTGAATTTAATGAAATTACATTACTTCTATACTTAAAAGTTACAGTACCAGAACCTGTAACTTTCAATTAAACTTATCTATCAATTCTACTGCTTTTGTAAGGCAATATCATCATCTAATAAGCCTGTACCAACGAATAGACCCTTTGCATCAATTAGCTTATATAGTCTGATAATGATGTTCGAAGCAGTCTTTACCGGCCTATATATTTGCCAGCCTATATAATATCCGACGAAATAACACCCGTGTCGGTTGGCTGTCTGTATTCAATTGCACAGTCCGCTAGCCGCTCTCGTGAACTTTCGTGCCATATTAAAACGACAAGCGGCGCACAATAAGTCTTAAAAACAAAACTAAATCAGACATAAACACTACTGTAAATCAGATGCTGTGTATAAAGATAATTTAAAATATTAAAGACATTCACAATAATATGAATTGGAAGAAAATGAATCGAAAGATTGTCACATTGCATTAAAGTGGTGACTGAGATGACTGAAAAATGGAAAATTATTACTCCTTGCAGTGAAAACAATTTGCACAAAATTCACGAAAATAAGAGGTCTTAAGGTACGTTTCCTATACCGCGTTAGACGCATGCGTCTGACGCTGTGCGTTTGACGCGTTCTTCTTTCTTCTGAAAGCGCATTATTTCGTGAAGTCGGCGTCGCAAAGTATACGCTCGGGTTATATCTCGAGATAAATTACTAGAGGTTCAAAAGAAATCTTAATTACTATGAATTCGACCTATCTGAACCATTGTGATACTAGTCGTATCTTCCATCCTTCTTAGAATATTAAACATATCAAACGCATTGAAAAAACGCTGCATCGATGCATTCGCGGAGATAACAGAAAGCGAGGTACATACGACTCTCGCATGTAGCAATCATGCGTTTCACGGCAAGTCGGCAACTATCACACGGTTGCCACTTGAATAAACCGATCTCGTCTTTTTATATAATTTTAAATAATTCGGAGAATTTCCGAAATCATATAGTAAATCTCGAAATAAAACATCATTGATAAAAAAGTTGTTTTATTAATTTTAAAGTGTATTAAATAAATTATGTCATCAGTAATGTTCCAACATTATATATAAAATCAATAAACCCAAATTATTGGATAGCTGGCTTATGGCAGGAGTAGAAATTAAATATAGGAATTTTAGAAAATAATAGCTTATTTTATTCATACTAATAATAACATGACCGGAAACTGAATTAGGTGCGAAAAAAAGAGTTTGGGCGGGGGAATTCTACTGGCAGGTCTCACTTTACTTTCAAGGTCATTTTGAAATCAGAGTTCAAGAACATTGCATTTATTGTGAGAATCCCGGAGTGTTCAATTATTTCTGAAACCTAAATCCTGGTGAGTCGAATAGTTTGATTGTTTTAATGGTTAGGATTAAACTTTATTCCGTAAGAAATGGGGATGGATAGTTGGGAAGATGGGTCAATGACCCAGGAAGTTGCAAGGTTTCTCGAATTCCTTCCCCATACAAACTTCTCATGTCCTTCACAGGGATTCTCATTCTCCTTCAGGATTCTCTTTCTCCAATACTTCATTCTCAATTAACTCCGAAATTCTCATACGGATACTCCTTCTTCAATTCTACGAATTCCCCTACAGAATCTCTCTGTCTGAAGATCTTCTATAACGATCACCCATAATATGGGACTCTACAAAGACGGCCTCGGATTGGGAGCCGAGATTGTTGCCGGAATCTATCTGCCGCCGCTGACAGTATGAGCGTAGATCGCGGGAGGACGACCTTACCCTCGCCTCGAAGCACCATGTCACCAGAAGAAGAAGACGGCCACTCCTACCCTCCGCTCGCCCTTACCACCCGGGTTACTCCTCTATGATGCGAATAGGATCAATGGCCTAGTCGTCTCTTACATAATTTAAATCCTTGCTATAATCTAGATTTAGATAGCCAACCCTAGATTAAGGGATCGGTCTTATTGCTCTCCTTATCATTCGTTCATCATTCATCATTTTGTAAATTATTTTAGATAATAAATCTACCTTTTTTTAATACATTTTCTTTTAAATTCCCCATACCTAAATACTTTGAATATACCTAAATAATTTAAGAAATCTGTTAATCCATCGAGTAACTGGTCTGCGATAGCTTTAAGTAGTTCCATTGGAAATGCAAGTTCTTATATTCACTACACATCGGCTCATTTGTAGCAACCCATAAATATCCTGTAGTTTACTCACTTTCTGTGTTTCTTCAATGTTGTGAGTCCTGGCATTCGTAACCTCTCCTCGTAACTCAACTGTCTTAGTACCCGCAGTATCTTTGTGAAGCGCCTCTCCACTTTCTCAAGCATGTCAACGTTCTTCACAACATGGAACTCTAAACCTGATAACCAAGTTCCAGTGGAAGCTGGACATAGGACTTAGCATCAAGTCTGCAATGATGTTATGGAAAGATATGTAATCAGGTAACATCACTGATGTAATAAAGATTTTTCTGTGTTACAGGTACCGCTGGCCATTTTCAAGCGAGAAAAAGAGATTGCGAGACGTTTGGAATTCGACGGTCTTTACATAGCCGAACAGCCGGAGGACGATGATATTAAAAGCCACTGGGACAAACTTGTTATTAGCGCAAAGTAAGACTTTGGAATAATCTTTATGTAGGTGCTTAAGGCCCAGTGCTAGGTTAGGCAAAATGCACTTTCCATGATAACTTAAAAAAGGATAGATAGGCAAAGACCCAAGGTAAGATATAATATAAACAAACATTTATACCGCAATATATAATGTGTATTGAGCAATCCATGTACGAAATTCAGTAAAAATACACAAAATAGATAGTTCATGTCGCCTTTGTGACACCTTGCACAGCTAGACATATTTGGCTGGCTGCAAGGCGGCCTTAGATCAAGGACGTTATATGTCCTTACCGCCATGACAAAGTCCTTGCTGTTATTCTGAGGGAATAACCTCTCAGTGGCTCGAGCCAACAAGGATCTGACAGATCCTCCAAATCGCCAATACAGTTTATCCAGAATGGCTCTAAAGGCAAAAACCATTCCACTACAAAACCTTTCTCAATAATCGTGAAAGCTTCAGATTGGTTTTGGAGATTGATTTGGTCTCTTAACAGTATTATTTCCCTGAAAGTCGTGGATGCACAGCCCTCTGTCCAGATATAACTCTTCCTTCCATCTTCCTATCTCGGAAGATGGCCCTTATCGTAGAACTAACTGTTCCTTGGGAATCAAGTCAGCCCAAAAGACCATAAGCACAAGTTAAATAAATGCCATAATCTTGCTAATGCCGTCACCCGGAATGGCTTCACTGGAAGTTGGCAATCGCGGCTTCCCAGACAAATCTCTATTTCACCTCTTTGAGGGTATTGGTCTCTCCAGGAAAATAATTAACTCCTTCCTATAAAAACTAACTGAAACCGCTTTTCCCGCATATTCTATGGGTTTGAAGAGGGGGAGTGAATGAGTGGGAAGGTGAATGCTCACATGTGGCAAGACAGCTGTCTTAAACCTACCACAACCGGTCGTTAGTCCGGAGTTCACCGCTCACCCCCCAGAAGTGTAATAATAGTATTACGATGGACCCGACCGGTCGGTTAATTCCATGGCAACTCCGTTTGTATTTGCGTGTGTGAGGATCATAGTAATCGCTATACAGATAGACTGCTAAGAAAAATGCCTTAATTTTGAAATTTGTTTTGGAGATTTCATGGTTTTTGGTTATATTTCGGGAATACCAAATATACCACAATGAAATATGCACCAGTCGACTCACCGATGTCGATTTCCAGATAGAAATGTTTAAAATATGTGGGTCATCACTTTAATGTTAAAGTTATAAAAATATTGATGTTCTTTACAGTTTAAAAATTACCGAAAGATGGCCAAACCAACAATGAAAACTAAATTATAATTTGTCAGTTTATCGCGATCTATGAATTGGTTTGATTGTCTAAAAACTGCATGCACAGCTGTTTTAATTCACTTAACGTTTAACTTTCCACTATTCATTAACCTTCTTTAAAATACGTCTTAATGATCTGTGAAAACTGAGTAGAAATTCATCAAGCGGTTCTTAACGCGATCAAACCATGTCAAGACAGATAGATGCTTTTTGGGGCTCTGTTTTGTATTATTAATCATAATAAGGATCCCTATGTCTATTCAGCGTGGGAGTGGTTGTAATACAGTCAATGTCTTGTTTCAGATCGTTCCCTGTCAATTACTGGGACAAATTCGTCAAGAAGAAGGTCCGCCAGAAGTATTCCGAGACCTACGACTTTGACTCCATCTCAAATATGCTGGGAATGGAGAAGACATCTTTCTCTGCTCAAGAAGAAGAAGGCAGCGGACTCATACACTTGTAAGTTTCTTTTTTCCTGAAACAATTAGAATAACAGGAAAAGTAGCGATGTGCATCGGCAACTTTGGCCTGTCACGTGATTCGTAACCCCTGACTTATACAAAATGGCCTAAAACCCTTTCCAACAAGTTTCTCTCATCACCACGATTCTGAAAATATCCATATGTGCTATGATTGCTCCAGGCCAAGCAAATCAGGATATATCTGTAGCAGCACCTGTGGGACTCGGATCGCATTTACTGCCATCTGGTGGTGCTTATATTTACCCAGAGAGGCTTCATATCAAATTTGGATAAGATTGGTCCATGGGAAGTCTTCGGATATACAGACAAACAAACACACAAACGCGCAAACGCGCAGTATGCATTAAACGCATTGCATGCTAACATCACACAAAATGGCTTCCCACTACTTTCGGGTGGTTGAATTCACATTTATATTTTTTTTTAACATCTAATGAGCCATTAGCATTAAGTACATTATTCAATTCATACATTATTCAAAATGGATCAGCGAATGCTAAAGTTAATTTTCCAAAAACATAAGAGTATCACTCTCCATATGTTTATTTATTTATTTAATATATGGTAAACCCCATTTAAACATATTAATCTTAATGATTATATATAAATTAAATACAATGTATGAAGTAGTTAGTTTGTAAATATATTTTTGATTATATTTAAATTGAGTTTAGTCCAATAGAGTACTGGCATATCGACCGTCTAAATATATCCACCTCACTGGGTAATGCATTTACCAGCTACCTACCATCCCATTTGGACCATACTTGTGAACTGGGTGGCTATAGGGCCTAAAGTATGGGCTGGGCCCCATTGTCCACTTTCCCACTGAGCAGACCATGCACATAGAGAATCATACGGTTTCTTCTCTGCTCGTGGGTAGAGAAGCCTAGCATTCCCATCATGAAAAAGGAAGAATATGTGTTTAGGTACAACTGAGGAAATTATCCATACTTGCGCATGTACAAGTACCTTGGAAACCTCATTTATATCACTTCCAGTTTGTGTGGGGTCCAGACCGTCGAGCATTATTCCAGGATGCTGCTCACATAAGTGGTGTATATCAACGGTATTGCATTGGAGTTGTTAAGGGGGAGGCTAATAAATCAAAAAAATAAAACCCAAGGTTTTATTCGTACGTTTGCATATCACACTTATGTATTGGAAGAAGAGATAGGTTGTCGGATATCGGATGTCACACCGATGTCTTTCAGTTTGGCGAATCAGCTTCTAATAAAACCATAAGCCATAAATGTATATCACCATAAATAACGAAAAAATACCTTGGATATAAGCAGCACACTGTCAGGGAAAAACTTGGGCTTTAACCCTAAGATTTTTCACTGGCTATACATAGCCATTGTGAGGCCGATAATTATGTACATACACCTCTGTGGTCTGGTGTAACAAAGTCAACCAGAAAACTGTGATTACCAAACTAAACAGTATTCAAAGTACAGCTTGCCTCATCACAACTGGGGCAATGTCCTCCACTCCTGGAGCAGCTGTAGATGCACTGCTGAACTTACCGCCCCTGCATATCCACATTGAGCGGTTGGCGAAAACAAGCATTTACAGGCTATCTGTCCGAGAGAAGGTAAACTGAATTTCACAAGCCTTAAGATCTATCCTAGACTTGATTACGTGAAACTCCAATCCTCAACATGGTATAAGATACCATACTTCCACTGTTGAATTTTGAGAATTTTTTTACATTGGAACTGTCGCCCAGAGATGACTGGCTAAAAAACCAACTACACTGGTAGGCCGGTAGCCTTAAAAATGGTTTGACGATGGTTCCAAATTGGGACTTGACGTAGACTTCCGAATATATGGAGAGCGACCAAACGTGAAAAGTATAAATTTGCAGGAATTAACCTACACTTTCCAAGCAGATGTATACACCATTATTGAATGTGCGGACATCAACTTCCGAAAGAATTACGCCAGTCACCGAATCTATATCCACTTGGATAGCCAGGCAGCTCTTTTAGCACTAGCCTCGGACATAATTAGTTCAAAGCTGATGCAAAACTGCGTAACAATGTTAACAGCAGCAACCTGGGCGAACAAGGTAGTACTATTATGGATTCCAGGTCATGCAGGGATTGACAATGAAAAAGCCGATGAACTTGCAGAGGTAGGAGTAAAGGGAACATTATACGGTTCTGAACCTTGCTATGGTGTAATAAAAAGCCTCAAGAAACTATTTTTAGAGCGATACTGGGACAACAATCCATGCTTGAATCATTCTAAAGCGCTAATCAAACCTTACGACCGTTAGACCGACCATGAGGCCTTGAACAATCTATGCATGTGGGCCTGAACAGACACATATTCAACCTCAAGCTCCGGGACACAAGAGTATGCAGGTTCTGCCAAGATGTAGAGGAAACTCCCATGCACCTCGAGTGCGAATGTGGCCCGCTGATGCTTAAAAAAAACACCCACCTGGGTGGCTACTACCTCCAAGCCGAAGAGGTAAAACACTCCAGCTCCAAAAGCTTACTCCTGTTCATGAATGACGCAAAGCTTACCACGGAACTATAGTAGGTGGCGATCACAAAACACCAGAAATGATCACGGTAATACAAGGCTCAATAAACCATGAAATAGGCCCACACAACCAATAAAAACTTAAAAAATTGTTGTATATAAGAGGACCTACAGTCCGAGAGTATGTCATGGACACACATTTTGCAGGTCGAAATATAGGCTATTGCTAGCTGCCCACATAATTCAGGTGTTCTCACTTCTCGATACAGCTTAATGTCATCAGCGTACAGTAGGATGCTACTATGATATCGTTGATATACATCAGGAAAAGTAAAGCACACAGAGTTGAACCCTGCTGAATACCCGATCGAGTGGGGAAGTCGATAGATGTGTATGTGTAGTATTTTTGCAACCACACTGTTATTGTTCAGTAATTTCAACATAGGCACATTATAATAGATAATGATTTCTAAAGCTGACCATGCTATAGACCACCGCCAAACGAAAATATGAACTACTGCCAAGACATGAATCCAGGGTTGGCTACTAACAAATGATTTTACCATCATACATTATTTAACGTCTGGTGACTGGGGAGCATTTATTAGAAGATTCAAGCCATCTCCTGTCTGGAGTATGCCAGGAAAAACCATTGAACATATGTAGGCAAAATGACTATTTTTATTAGAATACATACATACATGGTGATGATTTTCAAGACTTAAACATTTTTTCTTGTGCAGAAAAAGACTTCTTAAGGTGTTTGGTCACATTAGGTGGATTTACTAAAAATTTTGACTATCACATTTTCCAGTATAACAACGATATGTTCGTTTCATGCTCTGCAACCTTTTATTTTGAATATTTTACAGTATTCTGAACATCGATTGGCGATACCAAGTGTGGAAAAGCGGGGTGACAATCACCGACAATTCGTTCCTCTACTCCTTATGGTACTTTTCATTCTCGGTGATGGGAAACTTCAACAACTTCTTCTTTGCCGCCCATCTTTTGGACGTGGCTGTCGGCTTCAAGACTCTGCGTACGATTTTGCAGTCTGTTACACATAATGGAAAACAGGTTAGTTAGTATCTATAAACTGTATAACTTCCGCGGTCATCTACATATTAGTTTATTGGAAAAACAGATTCTTACACATTGATGTGTATAAGATCTGACATCGGCTGTCAGCAGTTAAGCCATGAAAAAGAAGCCAGCTGGCTTTTTTGCGAAAGGCCGCTAGATAGTCGGGTGGCATATAAAAAAAGTCCTGTTTATTGCCGACTATATATGAAATACAAAAAAATTATGTCATACAAAAAAAAATATTGCTCGGTGAACTGGCTGCTGTTAAGGTCTCGGGTAAGCTGTTGAGACTATTGGCAGACTAGATCAGTTTCAATCCAAATTATACAACACCCTATCTAGAGTCAATCATTGCTCAAACTTGGAGTATTTATTGGTAAATTTGTTTGTCAATAATCTGAGTAAAGTTGTTGTACTGGAAGTGCTTTGACCTCGAAGCTCTTCCATCATGATATTAACGCGGTTTGTGCATGGAGCCAAGTTCCTAACCAGCATTTTAAAATTAACACTTCCGTGCACGGTAAGCGGTGCTCGCTGCGAAATGTGCACATTATGCCATTATGTGTAAAAAATGCCGTATCCATAAAAAAATGTACCCCGACTATAGCAGTAGGTTCTGCCGTTGCTATAGCCGGGATTTCAACAGTGCCATGCAATTTTACACCAACTTTGAACGAATATCGGACAAATAAATAAATAGTGTCTAAGGATAGTGCTAAAATAGCTGCCTGACTATCCGAGTGGATATAGATTTGGTGGTTGGCATAGTTCTTTAGGAGGTTGATATCCGTAGGCATGGTTAGTTATAATTCTCTCTCTCTCTAACAAGAGAATTTCTGGCCTTGTCTTATGTTTTTAAAATGATTCGTTGTAAAAATTACCACACTAGCTTGTTAGCCAAGGTTTGTCTATTTGTACTCGAATCTTCCCACTCGTATGTACCGTATGTTTTTGCAGCTGTTCTCGTGCACCAATGTTAGTAAATGAAATACATTGGGGCGCGCCCTTTGTCACCTTAAATAGATTGCTTTCCAAGATTGCACCAGATCTTGACATTTTCGTTGCAATCTCTCTTCTCTTTATTTTTTGCCTTTGATTACTTTCCTTTACTGCTGTAATTTAAATTAATTTGCATCGGAATAGGTTTAACAATTTAATATTGTATGGTTTGTGTTTTTTTCTTTAAAGTATTATGAAGTTTCAAGTTCAGGTACTTTTCAACTATTTGTATGGTGATTTGGTTACATTGTAAAGTTTTTAATAAATAAGTAAATAAATAAAAAAATACTGAAATATAGGTATATAACTTTATGAAAGTATACAACCTTTTGTGACACTACTAAATTTTGAACTTATCTTTTTTTCAGCTGGTTTTGACTGTAATGCTTCTGACTATTATAGTGTACATCTATACAGTGATTGCATTCAATTTCTTCCGAAAATTCTATGTGCAAGAAGAGGATGATAATGTTGACAAAAAATGCCATGATATGATGACAGTAAGTGAATCATTAGTTATTTTGTTACGTGGACTTTCTATTAATATCTTCATCCATCTGACAAAAGGGCGTATTCACTAAAACACAACTTTACTCACTAATTAAAGAAGTGTTATTTCTCTTGACATATATGGTCCTTTACCCTTTCTCTCCTAGACATATACGGGCAGCTCCACCTAATTTATAAATTATTATTCCCAACTACTTCTTGCAAAGAGTCCGATATGTATAGATTGACACATCCATAAATTTCCTCACCAATCGGGTGTATTCAGCAGGGTTGAACTCTGACTGATTTACTTTTACTGGTGTTTATAAACGATATAGTAGCATATGCTTTCTAATGCAAAAAAAAGGCTAAACGGGCAAATGGTTTTTTATATTTATCAGTTTATATTGCAATTTGTAAGCGTATGTACTTAAATGTTATTTACGTTAGTAATAGGTACGGCTAAATTTTCTAGTAATATTTAGAAGTAATTTTGAGCACAAATGGTATATATTTGTAATAGGGTTATCTGGAATGGCACAGAAAACAAATCACTACTACACTGAGGAAAGAG
>JAOPUG010000181.1:6343106-6353542 GCA_027564375.1 Micropterix facetella
ATATATAACACCCAGACCTGGGTGGGAATCGAACCCACAACCTCTAGCGTAGAAGGCAGGGTTACTACCCACTGAGCCACGAGGCCCGTTTTGCCTTCCTAGCGTCATTATTATCCAATATAACCTATGGTTTCTGAGATACTATTATAGAGTTTATTGCTCGGCATCATTTTAGTGCAGCTGTAATATTTTATGAGCAATCGATGAAAAGTTTTAATAATGTTTCATCGTACTCTCTTGCATCACTTGTTTTGCCTTCTATGCGTGTCATTATCATCAACGAGAGAGTCATGCTTCTAAGGCATTTTTATAGTAAATTTGATGCTCTAAAAGATTCTCATATGTCCTTTCGTTTCGACTTAATAGTTTGGAGTATGCTTACCTATCTTTCATCTTTTGTTGATTATTCGCCTGGACGAAGCCGAGTAGTAGATTCTTTACTAGATTCTTGTCGACGCGATCCTGTTGATTGCCGATTGCGTTTCGGTATTTCTCATCGGCCACCTTCAGTTCGGTCTGCAGTTTTAGTACTAGAAAATGGGAGTAGTAAAGCAAATATTATAACTTTGAATTATCGAAAATTCTTTTCTATTAAGTATAAAGTGTAGATTATTAAGACAGATCTGCAGTGTGTTTTAAGCTTTACGTTGTTGTCATTATTAATTTTTGCCAAACTTTCATAGTTGTGAAGATTATTGCGAAAAACTATAGATCTGAATCATCGAAATTGTTTTTCTTTTCTGTGCCTTTTGTTTTGTTAATTAGTTGCATATCACTAATTCACTACATATTATAGTTTATAATCATTATTTATTAATAATATATGTGTCACTACTTTCTACCTTGGTAACTCAATGAAAATCAAGGTGAATGCTAACGAAGGCTGCGTAAAGCGAACTTAAACCGAACGGTGCTAAGGATGTTAGATGTACGTTAGGCTTATCAATTGCATTGTTCGCTTTATAAATTTCATTTATTCGCTCGCGTTTTGATAATTTAATTCGGAACCTAGCGGAACCTTTCAATATCCTGCAATCCAGGCCAGCGAAAATGAAGAGGTTTTGTCATAGAAACACTTTACTTTCACTGTTTGGTCCTTTGAGCCGGATTTCCAGAAATTATATTGTGGAGTACATGTTAGGTATGACAGATTTGTAAAGTAACGTATGCTTGACAGCTATAAATCATATCTAACTGTTGTGGTTTGAAGAAAAATTTTGAAAAACTACGAACACATCTACATTGTGTTATAGTCCTGTTCTGTGCCATATGAAAAGGCTTCGGCCGCTGGTATTGTTATTATAAAATATAGATTTGTATCATCTATTGTATTTCAATGCTATAAAGCTCCCTCATAAAATTTTATTGTATCTTCCACAACTTGGCCATAATAAAAAATATATAATATAGGCCTGTTTTTTGTGTTATTCAAACATTTTCGCGCTATAATATTGTAGATAGAATAAAATCGTCTTAGACACTTTTAAAGCTGATTTTGTATTCTACAGTTCCATTTTGTATAAATTTCATCTAGCTTACAAAATAAAAATGATACAAACGAAAATCCATGCGGCGGTTGATTGAGGGTCGACGTTTTCCTACCGGGCTACGAGTATTAAACCGACACTGGAGTCCTCCGTAAAGGAGGCTTTCATAATCAACCAGTACCTGGAGTAATACTCATAACCAAGAAAGAAATAAGGTAAGTACGGCATTCCATGCTAAACAGCTAAAACACATGCATAAAAAAAAAGAAATTAAATTAAATTAAATTAAAAGTATCGCCTAATTTTGGTAGCCGAAAGGTGTTGATAAGCACAATGAAATGACTTTATCAACTGTTTGCATTTGAATCGGAGATTCAAGTTGAAGAAACTCCAAGAGGATAGGACAGGAATTTACTGAGATTCTAGGAAGCTTTAATTGGTGTATAAATACTATATACATAAACACACTTTGTATACATACAGACTATACACATAAGCACAGATAGTTAAGCGGCTCTGAAAGCACTAACTGCGAGGAGAGTCACATCCAAACTAGTCTAGAGAAACCATCAGAGTCCTCATTAAACTATCCAGTGCGGTGGATGCGATGATATACAAGAAAATGAGAAAGCAGCTGCCCTGGCCAGGGAAAGGTCTTCGAAACCCTTCCTGAACTCATCCGAACAGCAATAGGCATATCAGAATGTCTCTTAACTGGCCACCAAATGGTGACAAGAAAGAGAACAGGAAATCTACTGTAAAATGGACACGCCCTTTGCAAATATATCTAAGCATTGCAGAAAGCCGCCTTTAGTAAATATATCTAAAGCATTGCTCAAATTGGACAAACCCCAAATAAAAACTAATTGGTTCGAATTTGGGAAAGTGATTGAGAATCTGTGATTGTTGCCCATCCCTATATTTTTCTTTGTCACCGTCCAACTCTGCCCCCCTCCACTAGTTCATCAGTCTTATAGCCACCGCCGACGAAGAAGGTGTTAGCCCCCGAGCTCAGGGCAAGAATAAGGGGCGTGGTCAGCAGGTGGCAGACTCTTTACCTATTCACCGGTAAGTGTTAATTGAATTAATCGCCAATTTCACCATTTTTTAATTGCCGAACCAAAAGAGTTACGTCTTCACACATGTGCTGCCAAAGCTATATGGGCTATACTATAAAAGAGATTAAATTACATTAAATGATGCAATCGATGATTCAGGTGGATAGAGGTTGACGATATTGTATAGAAGAGATAGATCCAGAAACTTCATCCTTAGAGACTTATCAAGTAATCGACAATAGAATACTCGTACCAGTCATCAATGAACGCTTGAGAACACAATCGTTTATTACATTTAACCTGAATGGTGTGAATAAGCATATTAGGACGGTTGCTAAAAAAGATAGACTGATGCATCTAGTGTTATAAAAATAACTACCCTCTTTCTCTGTACTCTTCAGATTAAGGTCATCTCAATCTTGATAACCATTTTTATCCTTCTGAAACTATTTGATTGTTGTTCAAAATTTTTCATTACAAGTACCTATATTATGTAATTGTTTAGGGGGACGGTTACTGAAATGTTACGGTTCGCTACAAGAGGAGGCGAAGAGTTTGAAAATGTTCAAAAATGGCATTACGTAAATTATGAACCGTCCCTAAGTGTGCAATTATAAAACGGATGAATTAATTGAAAGAAAAAAACAAAATTAGGCGATTTACAAAATTATATCAAAAACAGCAATTATAACTACAATTAAAATTATTAAAAATAACAAATACGCAAAAACAATACAAACATATACTTAGATGCGACAAAAAGCATACACACATACATCATACACACAAATTACAGTGCTTTACAAAATAGAAACAACCCAAAGAAAGTTCAGCGATAAGTTCAACATTTAAATATGGTGTTTGTCTACTTTAATACCATAGTAGGATAACTTGATAAACTGGCTAAATAGAAAAATCGATATATATATACACAGGGAGGTAGATATATATATATACACACAAGTTCTCGACCTAACGTTTTGTGTTGTGTAACTTTTTGTTTTGTGTTTTTGTGTGTCTGCATGTGTTTTTGATTTTGTTTTGTGTGAAAAACGTAGAAAATGATCTGATTAGAAAATCAGGTTTTTTTTTAATTTGAATTCTTCCGCGTGAAATTTCAACAATGCCGCAGATTTTTTATGTGTGAAATAAGTACATTCGATTGACAGAAGCCAGTCAAGCATTTTTAGAAAATGAATAAATTAGAGTGTCATATGGTGATTAAATTCTCAACAAAAGAGGGCAATAACCGCCTCTGTAGGCTGTTTAGGGAAGCGATGCTTTTTTGTTTTCTACTGTGAAATTGTTTGGCAGAGTGTCACTGGTTGACGACCCTCGCAGACACAGTCGAAAAAGTTGGGAGAGAACGATCGGTCGACTACGAAACAATTGGCCGAGAGCTGAAACATCTCAGTTGAAAGCGCATTGCAGATCTTGCATGAAAAATGTCCATGAGTAAAGTCAGTTGCCGTTGAGTGCCCGAAATGCTGACAATTGAAAACAAGCAGCAACGACTTGTGGCTGTATCATGGCGACTGAGTTATTTAGGGCTGTACTCAGTATTGCCAAGATTATGGCCTTCGGTTTTTTTTTGACGCTGAGGGGGAAAAGACATGAGCTCTTATTGCAAGACTATGCACCGTTTCACAAGTCGCATGCTGCAATGGCTGCAGTGAGGGATTGCGGCTTCAAAGTGCTCGTCCAACGAATGTATTCTCTAGGCCTGGCACTTAGCGACCTAGACTGGGCCCAATGGTGTTTCTTCGTGAACTAATATTGGAAATTGTTTCGCGCAAACGGAGACAGATCAATACATTAGAGGGGAATATGAAACGAACGATCATCGTCGATTTACCCGCACCAAAACTACCTCCTGAAGCGATCCGAATAAATTTTAACACATTTGGTGCAGCCTCAGTGGATAGTTTTAATGCAGAAAAGTGACAACTGTTCATTTCACATTCCGCTCTAACGTATTGCTCTGTCCCGTTCGCATGAACTAATTTCTGATTTTAGTTCACGAAGAAACACAATCGAGTCCACTGACTTCCTAAACTTGAGGAAGCAAGTGATATTTGTCTGATGAATACGTCCATACTGCCGTTTCTGAGTACTTTGATGACGAAGATCAAAACTAGTATTTTGATGAAATCGAAGCATTGAAGAAACTATATTAAAAGTGTATTGAGGTTCAAGGGGATTATGTGTCGATTTATTGTTAAAGTTTCAATATTAAAGTTCACTTTTTATTTTAGCAATCACAATCATAAAAATGGAACTTATCGCGTAAAATAGTGAAATTTTCAATATTTCTACGAAATTACCTATTTTCTCGTCCCGGAGAGAATGATTGTGATAAGATCCATTTCTTACAATCTCACTGACAATTTCCTAGGAGAGCATATAAATATTCACTAATTTTGGCTTTATGTGCCCACATTTTTTTGTTAAAAGGGAAAGCATTCTGAACCTTTTCAGAAATATTCAGTAGATTTTTTGGTGTAATTTTTTATTGATTTTAGTATCATTGACCTCAAGAAATACTTAAAACTATGAAATACTAAAATACTTCATCCTATGCAAAAATATGTTATTTTTTCAAAAAATTAAGTTACGCTAAATATTTTTGAAAATAATTAGTTATCGGAAAAAAACAAGAAAATAGTGAAATAAAATAAATATTAACAATCTATCGTAATTTATTAATATTGTGATTATGTGAATCGGATATTACAGTGATCATTTTCGTAGTAACAAAAAATGCAATCTCGCAGAAATATTGAAAATTTCATTATTTACGCAGTAAATTCCATTTATTATTATTGTGATGGCTGAAAATAATTTATTATTTACGTAAGTAGGAAATATCATAATTTAATGACCTTTGCCACTAAAAAATAGGCATTTTTTAGGAACTGTATATTACATATTTGTTTATACCATAATCGTATTTATTATTTATTATAATCGTATTTAGGTATATGTGTATTTACCATATAATTATATAATACGATTTAGTATATACAACGAATATCTGTATTATAACTTGTATTATTCATATAAATTTTATATATCGATTTGTATTATTGTATTATTGTCATTACACAAGATTATTAAATTTTAATTAAGTACATTTCATACAAATAACAAAATATTTGTTATATTAATTAGGTTGGCTATAATATCAAAATTTACATTACGTACTTTAGTTATTTACTCTGACCTACCTAGATACGGGACAGTACAGTCCTAGTTAGACGGGTGCTAAGCATTTGCCACAATTGTGTGTTCAATATTTTCGAGTTACTTTATAAAATCTTTAACAATGTTGTCAAATGTACAAAAAATATGAATAAAGTATTTTAGGAAAAAAATTTGTATAATTGTTAAGTCGAGAACTTTCTACTTTCTCACCTGTATAAGAACGTCATCACACATTTAAAACATACGCAAAAATAACAAGTAAGTGGTATACATCAGACGTAGACGAAGTCAGCGTACGCCCTGACAAAACCCCATATGGCAAAATGAGTGCCGGCGAAGGCTTACCCTTAATTAGTAAAGGTGAGTCGCGGGCGTTCAATCGTCGCTCACAGTTACCAAATGAGATTAGGCCGGGGCGCACTTAAGACGTTTCACGATTTGACTTGCGGACGACACTCACATACGGCTGCAGTGATACGGGTGGACGGCGAAATGTGAAAAAGGTCGTAATTATCGGATTCGTTTGATTCGTAGATATAGAAATTACTTTAGGCTGAGAAAAATACGCTAGTGGTGTGAAACGACTTTGGGAAGAATTATTCTGTTCTTCTGTCTGCTATATAAGGACTGCTTAAGAGGGCAATTTCTGGGGATAATGGGGTTCCGTTTATTTATACTAAAAACAAAGTTTATAAAACAAATATACATTCTGTAATTCTTTAAAATTGAAAAACTGATGAAGAGTTACTGCATGATCAATAATAGCAGTTATGTCAGAAAAATAGTAAATATGCAGTAAAATATGTCGCATTTGTTAAATCATATTGAAACGAGAATTTAAAATTTAGCCCAAATATAGAATTTTTTGCAAATATACTTCAATTTAGGTCGAAATATATGAAATCTTTGAGAGGAGCACACCTTTATTTTGTTTATATTTTGTTTCCGCGAATTATTAGAAGGAATTAAGGCCTTCAAGTAGTATGGCCCAAAATGCCATAATTAATACAGAATACAGAATATTTATTTCCATTTACAATTTACAATTGAGTAGGAAAGACCAAGTATTAAAATATTCTTAAATTAGTTACTGTATTGTAAAAATTAGTTACTTTTAGTGTATTGTAAAAAATAGTTACTTTTAGTGTATTGTAATAAAAATAATTTACCACTCGAAATCGGTTGGTAAATTTCAATTTACTAGAGTAACTCGAATTACTACGGAATAGAGGTAACTCTCGATCAAACAACGCTGTTTTGCAGAATTACTACCTATTTTAACTATTACCACCGATGTTTTACTATTACCACGGATTAAACAACAGTCCCTAAACGTGTTGTTTTGTAATAAGTAGTAATTCTCCCCTCAATGCAGTAGTGTGTCCCATTTGTGTCAGTGATTATCCATATAAAATAGACTTATCCATATAAAATAAATTTACTTTAATCGCCTTACACAGTAATATACATCAAATCGGTGCCTTTCAGTGGAATTTTCGACTTGGAAAATTAGCCTAAAATCACACATTCCACGAAGTATTATTTTTTATTTCTGTGTTGGGTCTGTTTCAAGGTTTACTAAGCCTTGTATCACTGTTATCTTTTCGGGTCTATTGTGATCGCCACCTACTATATTTCCGCGCTAAGCTTCGTATCAGTCAAAAATCGCATTAAGCTTTTGGCGCTGGATTTTTTACCTCTTCCGGTTGGAGGTAGTAGTTATCCAGGTGGGTGTTTCTTTTACGCATCAGTAGGCCATATTCGCACACGAGCTGCAGAAGAGTTTCGTCTAGAATTTGGCAGAGCCAGCACACTCTAGCGTCCCGGAGTTTGAGGTTGAACATGCGCTTGTTCAGGCCACAATGTCCTGTGAGTGCTTTCACCAGTACGCGTTAAGTCGTTTCTACTTAGCGTTAAATCCTCGTGGGCCTCGTCTTACGGTTGTACGCTTTGATTAGCGTTTTAGAATGATTTAAGCCTGGAATGCTGTTCCAGTGGTTAATAGATTGATCGAAACAGTAGCGTTTGAGCATTTGGTTTTCTAAGCTTTTTCTAGGGAATAAAGAGCTAAATAAAACACTGGAATGCAAAAAATGCGGGATCCAGCATAACAATGACTACTACGACATGATTCGCTGTTCAATGATCTTCGAACCAGTTGTAACACTCCTTTATCCGTATGGCAACGTTGCCAAAAGCCTGTTGGAGTTTATGATTGGCTCCCACTCGTGCATTGCCAAGTTCCATCCTTGACAATCCGAAGGACGCTCACTACATTCCCTCAGTCATCGGCCGATTGCCAGCGACTGATAACGACGTGAACAACTCCATGCACCGAAACACGCGTCACGTTCTTTATTCGTTTAAGAGAAAAACAATACAGTTGGATACTTTTTGCAATGACTGACATAAGCGAGTTACAGAGACGTTGAAAGCAAGCGAATCAACGGGATGCCAAGTCGCAGCGCAAAACTAACGACAAACTTTTCACGTTTCTCTTACAACTACTGCAATATGAAAAAAACAAACAAAACATTTAAAAACGATTTCTTTTTTAAAAGACAGTCATACAAGCATTTGTTGACGACCACAGAGCAACATCAAACAAAACGACACAAACAAAAAAAAAAGTAAAATCGAACAAGCGAGCGTTTTCGTTAAAATACAATAAATCCTCAATACATAGAGAGCCATGTGGGGAGTCAATTTGGGTATCATGCGTCAGATTAAGGATTTACTGTCGGCCAACGAGGATCATTTTTGAAATATGAATCGTAAAAATCGTGTCTCTTTAGAGCTATACAGTTGGATGCAACGTTTTCCTACTTATTGCCTGGATCTTCATTCAATATTAACCTCCCGACGGACGCAGTGAAGTTTGCGAATAAAGTACACCGAGCGCAACATTCCATTATGGAGTTTCGATACCTAGTTTACTAAAACGGTGATAAAAAGGAATTATTTCACCTAAGTCTGATTTTATCGGGTCGGTAAAAATTGATAATAAAGGCAGCCACCATTACCCACATGTAAAATAAAAGGAGTTGTCCTTCATTTTATTTTTATACAGTTGCTTAAACTTTTGACAATGGGTGGGGCTGTGTATCGGTCACCGCTGTCAATTTAGATTTGGTTTTTATCAGTGTTTGCAGCTTATTTTACGAGAAAAATAAGTAAAAATGTTACTGTTACATTTTTGATTAAATATAGCCGGGTGTTTGTAAAATACGACAATTATAGCATCATTGGCAGCAGCCTTGAAATGACATTTCTCAACATGGGCTTATCATAAACATTAAAAACTGCAAGTTCATTTATATTATGATGACATTTACCACTCTTCAGAGAATAATAAACATAGTTCAATACAGTTTTTTTTTTATTTCATAAACAAGGCCAGCTGTAAAGAGTAGTCTGTTCCATTGTATTACATAATGTAATTTATGTGTACTATATGCGAAAAGTATCATGTGAATAAAGAGTAATATTTTTGTTAATATGAATCCTATGAATATAACTAAATATGTTTTGAGATCCAGGCGAAATTATCTTCAACTTTAATTAACATAATTTTTTGCTAACTAGAACAAGATAACTATAACTTTACATTATAATTACTGATCACAAACCTTTGAAATGGTTGTTTAGCATTGGTAATCTAGACAATTCCGAAGATTACATAAAGCATCAATATGTAATACCCCAATTCTCTAATTTGAATATTTCAATGTTAAGACCGTACGATTCTCCATTTAAAAATGACCCTCATTGAGAGAAACATCTATTGTCTCGCGGGATAATTAAAAAGAAAAATGAAGTAAAAGATCGTCGTCCTGTGGAACGCCAAACAAATCGTTGCATCGCGATCCAGTTCGCTTGCATATCAGGAGGAATTCTGGTTTCTTTTTAATATAAACCCAGAATTACCAGCTGATATTTAGCCAAAAGGACTCATTTTTTCAAATCTTCCATTCTTATAATTACGGCTTTAAATAAAGACACCCTTGGAGTATTTGTACACCTATTCACATATAAATTACAGTAATTTATATTAATCATCGATAAGTCGAAATGTTCAGTTTACCGGCAGGAAGGCATGCCATTTTTTAACACATAATTTACAGTCTCAACAACAGTCTTTTGATAATATTACTAACTGTATGGTTAAAAGGTTGATCAAATACAAACCGACATCCGCTTTAATTTTTATTTGAAACTATATTACAAAAAAAAAAAGACATTTTCCTACGTAGCTTCTTTTCAATTTTCAATAATTGTTTATTGAGGAAATTTAATTTTTTTTATCTGTGTCATAAAGCTTTAGAGTGTATATTATTTATTTTCTATAAAAGGCATAGAAAAAGAGGAGAAATCTCTTTTTGTTTTTTTGTTATTTTGTTTGATTTGCTGTTGGTATAATTGACAGAAGGTTTACTATACTTTCCAGTCTGAAATCTCTAACACTAGATTTATTATGGCATGCATTTCAGAATATATTTACTCAAACCTGAGTGAAATATTTAAAACAAAATTTCTACAGTGGTTTTGAGAATTGTGCCACTGGTCGCAGTAAAAAAAAAGGTCGGTTTATATTTTTGATTTTTAAATTGTTTTTTTTTTTTAAGATTTTGGTTGAAACAATTGCGGTGATACAAAACAACAATTTTGAAATATTATGTCATACCTT
>JAOPUG010000181.1:6384637-6397414 GCA_027564375.1 Micropterix facetella
AGGAGTTGCTCCGCAAGCTGGGCCGACCAAAACACAACGGCCATTATAGCCCAGGCTCCACGGAGCCATTATGACCCGACGATATTGATGAGTATCAACATTGACGATATTGACAGTATTGACGAGTATCAATAATGTTATTTGCTACTTTTCCGGAAATTAATTATTTTACGGGGTGTCGTTTTAATCCGCAGCTTTAGTTTTATCATTCCGCTTCTAGGCGGTGTTGATGACGTCATACATTTTTGACGACGTATACTATCCGAAACCTATATTTCGGCATCATTAGCATCGACGGGTCTGCTTTCTTGTGTGCGCGGAAGTTGACATTGCGAGTGTGTATTGTTTGGTTCGGAAAGGCGCACCATTGTGTCTTATGTTTGTATAATACAATACTAAGGTATTTGGCTTATTCTTTCCACAGTTTTGTTGCATTACGTAATCTCATATCGCCGCGCTGTTAGCGCACGACGGTACCTTAAGGAAAAGAATCACGTCGGTAAGAAAGTCCAATATGGTTTCGCCGACTCGAGGCACTTTACTGCAATCGCGAGTGAATTGGTAAGGACATCCGAATCCTGTCGGCGGACGCACTGGTCTTGTGCTGTGTCAAAAACATGCAGCATGCTTCAGGCTAAGAAACAATAAACGCGTTTTTTAAGTGGCACGTTATTTTCTGCCTGCTAGACAGAGAGACTGCTCATACCCTGCTGTGAGTCAGAGGAAGAGTTGCGATCCATGTGCTTTGAGCTCTCGCTCGGCCGCTGCAAAAAAAGTGGAGAGGTTTTTAAAGTTACGATTTATGTAAATTTCGAAGATTACATTTTTTGGCAATTTTTGAACCGTCGAAGTGAACTAACTGATGATGTTAGCTAATTGAAAACAAAAATCATAACTAAGAGTAATTTTCTTAGGTACATAGCTATTTCAGATTTTCCAAAACAGATTAAAAATTTGAGAAAAGTAATAAATCTGGGAGCTATACAGGAATTTTTCATTTTAGAGTATTTTATGAACCCTTCTTTCACACTAAACAGCAGGTCTTTTATATAATCTTGGTTTTTGAATATTTTTTTTTGAATATATTTAATAAACTGAAAAGTGAACTGAATGCTAAGGTTTGGGTGGAATGGAAGATGATTATTGACGAAGCAAGAACTCACAAGTGTTGCAGCGCCAACGAAGATGAGGTTAGTCGTGTGGTAGTAGTAATATTCGATTCGTACTAGCGTTTTTAAGCAACCTGCAGCGTTTCCGATAGTACATTTCGAGCAATTTCGTTCCGCAAATCTTTAACGATGTATTGAAATGTGGCTACGTTCGGTTGGGATCGGTTCCGTGTTTGCCCGCATATCGTGGGAGCGTTCAAATAGTACTAAAAAGCAATACGTTCTATTGTTTCTGACCACTTCCTATTTATGTTTGCTTGGTACCGGCGACAATACTGATTGCTTCACACTTGGACGTTTCTAATCGTATATAATAAATACACGGGCCTTACTGAAAGTTCCTGGAACTGTCCACTTTACGTTAACAATATTTACAATTGGGTGTGACCGTGTCGGAATGCACAGTCCATTCATAAAATAAATCGAGTGTGACTTCGAACTTCTCAGTTACTGATAATGCTATACTCCTAGATACTGACGAGGCCTTAGAGTGGCTTAGAGTAATATTTATTATTACTCTAAGGCTGAGTCGCTCGTTTCAATGCTACTTGTCTTTTACAAATGACATATAATACGGCATATCATCAACGCTCCGGACCAATCTACCCTGGAAAGAGATATTTCCAGTGTTTCTATCGATCTCTTCATTGGTTCTCAGCCAACGGACTTCTTGTTAACAAGGACAGAGCATATTATGCAATTTAGCCTCCGAAACGTAGTCAGATCCGATTTAACTATAATGCATGATAGTCAACCAATTTGATCAGTTTAACTTCCTCGGATTCACTATTAATTCCGGGTTATGCTCGGATTTCCACATTAACACAGTATACGGAGAGAACAGTAAGCGCACTCTTGCGTGGCAAGGCGTGGCGGGGATAGAGTGCGAGGTAATTGAGCATTTGTGGATTTTTAAGACCAATGCTCGGGCGAACCCGTTACCCCGAGGCGTTTCAACGAACTTTATCGCTATATCACCTCAAGATGAGCGCAAAGAAATGTGGACGGCACAAATCTACTATCCAATTACGGCACTTGTCCGTTAGAAACCAATGCCAAATAGCGAGACGCCGGGCAGCAAGCTGCCCGGCGCGCAGCCTCACTCCCTAACTCCCAGATTTTGTCGGATTCTTCCGACCTCCCTTCTGGTCGCGTGTTCGAACTCGCGTGCGCGGTCTTCTACATTAAGTAAGCGGCAATTCCTCACTGGAATTATCGCGGATCCGAAGCGTTCTTTGCTCAGCCTTGTCACCATAGTTTAAGGTACCTAACGACTCCTGCTATCTTAGGTCGCATTACGCTTCCACCTCCCCCCTCCCCTCCCCGGCATTCAACAGTTCAGCAAAGCCAGTAAACCGACCAGGACCACCCGAGGTGTTACCCTAAGACCGACCGCAAAGCGGGTTTCACCGGATTAGTCCCTCTTCGGGGAGGCTGCCGGATGAGAGTTGAGCCTTGAGTCGGGCCGACCGGTGTAAACAAGATTCATATGGCCCGAGTTGTACATGCCGCATTAGGCCCCAATGGAAGGAGGGAAGTGAGCAACTGGGAGTGTCAACTGCTACGGGCGAACCCGTCCACTTCGGAGCGTTTTAACGATATTGATCGTTCTATCATCCCGAGGTGAAACGAAAACGGTGCGTAACGTCAAACGTTGTGGAAAGTGAACGTAGCTGCGTTGTGTTTTTTAACCAGTCCGTAGTATCACGTAAGACTGACCATATAGTATAATGAATGCTGTGCGTTTGTTTGTTTATTTGTCCGTCCGAAGATTTCCAGTCGACCGATCTTCACCAAATTTGGTATGCAGCCTCCCTGGTTGACTTTAAGTGCCACCAGTGGCAGCAAATTTGATCCGAGTCCTGTAGCCAGCTGCTGCATGTGCATCCTGGTTTACTTGGCCTGGAGTAGGATCTGGCCATTAGGTAGAGCAAGCATAGCGTATATGGGTATTTTTGTAATCGTGGTGACAACCTTGTTGGAATAGGTGTTAAGCCATTTTAGATAAGTCAGGGGTTACCAATCACATACTTATAATTCTGCGTATTTCGTTCAAAGGCACGGATGACGCCTGTGGTAAAATTGTATGGTCATCGTATTAAGATTTGTGGTAGCCCTTACGACTCGCGACGTCGCTTGATTCGATTTTAATTTTATTGAGAAGCTACTGTCGGTATACTGTGACATTGACAAGCTGTGTCGCGTATTTTTTTCACTTCGGCAACTTGCTCTCACTCTCGCTTCCGAAACTTGCAATGCTCTCTTAATGTACAGCGCAGAGATGTGGGCTAGTACGACAGATCGCCAGCGTGCTTTGATTCTTCAGAAATGGGCTGTCCGCTGTGTTGCCCATTTTCGTTCCTCCTGAGACGTCCGCGAGAGATCTGTTCCGCTCACTTGGAATTCTGCCATTTCCATGTATCTTTCTAGTGGATATGGCAAGATTCGTATTCAAGAGCTCAAAATATTTCCCAAAGAACAAAAGTGTACATGGCTACCTAACAAGACACGGGGATTCCATTCGAGCGGGGAGTCATGTATTACCGAAATTAGAGCAGTCAGTATTTGTTATTGGGCCATCCATTTACATTTTGCTCGTGTTTTAGCCGACATTCCCAATTTTATTTTAATTCTTTTTACTATATTTTAAGATATTTTGCTATATTTTGGGAAAGCTATATTTTGTGTCGAGATATACTGATTTATGAATTCTCGCTGACGCGAAAATGGTTGCTGTGATTTATAGAGGCATTCCGCAGCGAGGTTCATCTTCGCACAAGCAGGAACAACAGTATGCATAAGTTGTTCCTGCTTAGCGCTAAAGCCTCGCGGGAAGTCTCACGGTCGTAAAATTTGATTAGCGTTAAAGTATATACAAAGTTACTGGATATAACACACCTCTGTTTTATCTAGTAGCTTAAAAGTTTATCTAGTAACGTACAAGGGCGAAGTTTTACAAGCACGCGAAAAATATGTCTGTCTGTCTGGATGTGTGGATGTATGCAAGATAATTCGAGTAAACTATGTCAGTTTTAAAATTTTCTTCAGCCCATCGATAGTTATGGCCAATGCGCAGATCCCGGTTGATTTTGGAGTCCGTACGACCTACGGTCGGTGTACTTGCCATACAAATTGTCCCCATAAAATCAGTTTTTTGCATTTTTAGAGCTTAAAATGGAATAAACGGTGAAAAAAGCAAAAAGAAAAGTTGTTGACGCGTAAAATGAGATACATGACGTCTGGAGTCAATCCATCTGTTTAGACAAAAATGACGAGAAGTCAGAATTTTACGGATTTTTGCCTTTTTAGGGCTTAAAACACGGAATAAACAGGAAATACCAAAATGAAAAGTTGATGATCGTGACGAGACGCGTCAAATGAGGTGCATGTCGCCTGGTGCCAATCAATATTATAGGTACACCCATACAAGAAAATAATCATATGGGCCGAAGTTTGACAAACCGTTGGGTTTTCCCTTGCCAAGTTTTTTATTGTGTTGCATAACTCATGTCCAGACCCCTTCCCCTTTACAGTTGCAATTCGTAACAAAAATCTCAACCCCTTCCCCCTCTCTTGAAGTGTGTTACGTAATATATGGAAGCCCCCCCCCCACATTATTAGAGCCACCGTGTAATTTTTGCACTAATTTGCGCTTCTCAAGATTCTCTTGCCTTAAAACCACGTTTACTTTGTAGTATTTATGTCTCGTCGTGGAATATTAGTAATATGTACAATATGAGTATATTTTAGGCATTATGAAAACAAAGAACGGATCTTGCCGCGTCAAATGTCAACATTTACAAGTTTTCTATATGTCCAGTTCTGTTCTTCTATCTGGCATGAATTCATGGACCCTGACGGAGAATCGTCTTATAAAAAGATTCAGGAATTTGATTACTGGGTATATCGAAGGATACCTAAAATTTCGTGGACTGATAAAGTTGTTAATGAATTGGTACCTACTCCAAAGAATAGTGAAATAACTGGATTTCAATAAAACGGGAGAATCATAGAATGATTGGATATTAATAAAAGTGGAAATCTATAAATGGGCGTTACTAAACATAGCGCACAGAAGAAAACTCCACTTGACTAAATTTGCTATAAAACCGTGAGAAACAAAACATCGAATAACCTTTTTTCGCTTATAAAATAACCCCGCCGCAATAATGCCAAAATATAAAACAAAAACCTAAAAAGTGTGGAAAGAACAACTTTGTGAAATGGTCTAGGTACGGATATGGAATCCAGGCCCCTTGCCGTGTTAAGCTCTGAACTGAACTGAGATAGCTATCATGATAGCCACCCTCTGAGGCACCTCGAAAAACATCGAGGCACCCGACAAGGCACCTGAAGAAGAAGAAGATGAAGATATTCACTGGAGAGCGACCGCTGAAAGATCCTGTTATTAACACTCGACAATAAACATTAACATTCTGAACCTTGAGGACCGACACACTAATGATTATTTATGTCTTGGCAGAGCACGGCATGGTAGGTACCAGTGATGAACAAACTACGAGGTTAAATGCATGCCTAGACCATGTTTTTACCACATTAAAACATAATATTCAACGTATTTGCGAGACCATTATCGAATAATATTCACGGCTGATTTTAAGAATACCAATAACTATAACAAAAAAAAACTGGACATATTTTAGACAAATTGACTTCAACAACTGTAAAAAGAAATCGATTCGGCCAATTGGGAAGAACTACACGAACGAAAGGACACAAATGAGGCCATTTATTTCTTTATATATACAATCGACATGTTAGTTAATAAAAATACAAAAATTAGATAATATTATCCCGCACAACAGACGCAAATTAAAAGCCATGGATTACTGATGGAGACCAGACTGACTTAATCGGCGATCCAAATCAACCCGGGAGATAGCATTTCAAAAGATTCTTTGTAAGATACACGAATGTTTGTAAAATAATCATAACCACTACTAAAAACAATTATTATACTGCCAAAATTTAGGATACACAAGACGATCCTAAAAACATGGAATATAATACGCGAGATTACTCACAGGAATAATGACCATTCTTCAAATATTTAAGAAATTATCAATAAATAATGAAGTTGTACTTTTTAACAATACTAATGAAACTAAAATTTCTGATTATTTTAATACTTTTTTTTACCGATATTGGTAATAACTTGGCTAATGCAACAATGCATAAATTAAATAAGTCTGAGGATAGCTGACAGATGTATGCAGTAAATACTCAATCATCTCTTACCTTTTCACCAACGAACCCCTCGGAAATATTTAACTAATATTATCAACAGCGTGAAATCAAAACAAATCTACCGGTACTGATGGCATTACGTTCAAAACTTAAAAACAGCAAATACATAGCATATCTTTACCACTCGCCTATATTGTAAATTTAAGCATGTCATCAGGAGTTTTCCCTAACCAACTGAAAGTTGCAATTGTCTGACCTATGTATATTCAAAGGCGAATCGACGCACGACGTAAGTTCGACTCAAAAACATAGCTGATGTTCAGCGCGTTGAGAGTGGCTGAAACTTCTGAATGATGTATGATTTTTATTTATTTGTTTATTCACTTATTATCAATCAATATTACAGGATCATAATGGTCCTATGTAGTCTGGCCGTTATATGTCAACTTGGTCGGCCTAGCTCGCGGGGAAGCCCCTTTCTGGGAGCCTCCCCGAGGAAAGACCAACCTGGTGAACCCGCTGTGTGGTGGGTCCGGGGACGGAAACTCTGGCTGATCTGGACAGCTGGCGCATGGGTTGGGTAAACCGGCCGTGTTGTCCCTGACTAATACTGAATACCCAGAGGAGTTTAGAAATGTATGCTTCTTAAGATAGCGGGGGTAAGTAGGTACCTCGAGCTGCCTATCCTTAGAAACGATACGTGGGCCACCCGATATCGGGTGATAGTTGCCGAGCAAAGGACGTCCCGTACCGGCGATATTCCAGTAAGGAATACCGCTCGCTTGAGGTAGAGAACTGCGCAAGCGACCTCGAACCTGCAACCAGATGGGTGGTCAGAGTAATCTGACTAAATCTGGGAGTCAGGGGGTGTGGCTGCCCGCAGGGTGGCACTTCCATGGTGCCTCGCCACAAAGTGTTGGCCTCTGACGGGCATTGGTGGAGCTTGGTACGTAGATTGTCACGTGCCGTATATTAAGTATCAATTTCTCAATAAAAACTGTTCTTAAAAATATCTTAAAATATGAGTAAGTAATATTAATTTTAACATATTTTTTCTCTTGCGGTCCGCGTGTGCTGTATCATATTGAGGCCCTTGGCACCAATAACACGCAATACTGAGTACGTACACTGAATATTGTGAGAGCTCAACGCGCACGGCTAAACACAGTCGTATTCATTAGCGGAATTAGCGTCATTTATGTATGGACCGTGCGGACGTAATGAGGAGACACACGTGGTTTCTATCAACTATAAAACAGTGTTAGAAACTAAAATTGCTATTCCACAACTTTGAAGCGATCGATTGAAGGTATTATCGAGGCTACAATCATATCAATTAAAATATTACTACAGGTTACTTCATTCTGTACAATTACTAGTTTATGAAATCTCGTTAAATTGTGACTTCATTTATATGTTTCACTAAATCAATAAGGCTTGAAAATTCCAAAAATCGAAATAATGTGTTTATTCAGTGTGTCGCGTGCACCTCAAAAGACTAGTACATAATAAAAAAAATTCCGACGAATTCTATGAGTTTCTCCAATTGAATACAATCACGTAATAATGTAGGTATCACCCTCGTGTGAAGTGCCTTTGGTCTATCATTGGGACGGTGGCGATTTTCTAAACGGATTTTTGAACAACGCTTAAACCGTGTCCCATCTGTGCACTGTTCTCTGTTAGATGACATAATTTCTATGGAAATCAGCGCAGTCGTTGTGGAGATATATATGGTGCCCGTGACGATTTGCGACATTAGGAGATCATTACGGAGTAGGAGTTTTTCGAACGAGTCAGGCACCATTGGAACTGAATGGTAAAGTTTGAAGAATGTTCCAAATTTGTAATACTGACACTTGTATGGCTATATATGTATCGGGAAGAGATAACTCCTTGTGAAACATACTTTCCTGATAGTTTGGATGGAGTTTCTGGTTTTTAGGGTTACGCACCAAAGAGTACAGTAGAGAGGTGTTCATTCAACGGACCTGTTATTCCAGGATTTTATAACGAAATTGATCGTTATTTCTTCCGTGGGATAAAACGCAGACTTTATGGACATTGCCGATCCACGTATCCAACTCCGCTATCAGCCTGTCAGAGTCGAACGCCTTACGGAGAGGCACTGGGAATTGCCGCCTATCGGACAGACTATCAGATTTGGACGGATTTCTCCATTCTCCCGTCACGAGTTCGAGGTCGCTATCGAGGTATATCTGATGTGCGCGATAATTCATAACTCGAATTTATCGCGGATCCAAGGCGCCCTTTTCCTGTCAACATCACTCGGGATTGGGTGGGCAACGGATCGTTTCTAAGGATAGGCGACATCAGCTCAAGATCTACCTCCGCTTCATAAGAAGCTACGCTTCCAGACTCCCTTGGTTATTGGCCGGAGTGTGCAAGCTAGGCTTACTCCGCACGAATCTAATGCAAGAGTGCACAACAGCACAGATCTGTCCGAGGTGTTCCCCTGAATACACACTTCGGATCCCAGCTGTCAACAACTGCAGGTTACGGTCGCAGGCAGTGTTCACAGCGGCCCTGGCAGGTTAAGTCCCTCTTCGAGGAGGCTACCAGATGGAAACTGAACCGTGCCGTTCAACGATAGAGGCCATCAGGCTCAAACTGCACGGAACCATTAAGATCCTACCAAATAGTACAACGTAGGATTTAAGACTATACTACGGGGAACCCGCTGCGTCGAGGCTTTTCAACGAACTTTGTCGTTATGTCGTCCCGAGATGAGCGCAAGGAATTTAGACAATATGATCCACAAATCCAACTACGCCACTGCCCGTCAGAGGCCAACTCTTACGGCCAGGCCTGAACGGAGACACCCAGAGGACACCCTCGCCCCCTGACTACCAAATTTAGACAGATTTCTCCATCCATCCGTTTGGTCCCAGGCTCGAAGTGGCTTGCGCGACTTTTACCAGTCGTAATAACGCGGTATTCCGTTATTCGGAAATATTGCGGACCTGTTGTGTCCTTTACTCGGCAATGGTCACCCGAGATTGGGTGGCCAACGGGTCGTTTCTAAGGATAGACGACGACAGGTCGACAACTACCCCCGCGTCTTCGGTCGCATTACGCTTCCACACGCCCCCGACTATTCGTCAGTTGAGCAAGACCCATACACCGACCAATAAATCAACCGTCTAGGGCCGCTCGAGGTGTTCTCACACATCCGACCGCATGGCGGGTTCACCGGGTTAGTCCATCTTCGGGGAGGCTGCCGGATTGGTTGTTTGATATTATAGATCATTTGGTTGTCTATAATAATCTCTTAGATTATTTTGATCTATGCAGGTGTAATAGTTTGGCGGCAGTAGCTCTAGACCCTTAGCGTGTGGCAGTTTGCGTGTTCATACAATAAAATTGCGTGTCAAATGCGCAAGGTTAAACGTAGAAAAGCGTTGCGCTTCTTGCGTTTAACCTTATTTTTCCAATTGCACCGATTAGGATTCGGTACCTAATCAACGTGCGATTTTCACTCGTTCGCCGAGGGTTCCGTGCCTTTCTAAAAAAGGGGGGTTCTTTTCACACACATTTACTAAAAAAGGAACGCTATCAGTTACTTGATATTGGTATTTTTTGATAAGCATATGAGTTTATAGATTTCTTCTGTTGGAAGGAAATTGTTTAATTTTGGAAATTGAATTGAATTCATTAGCTGTTGAAAATGTTTTAGTCTGTTTTGAAAACGTTTCAATGCGTTTTTTATAGTTTAAAATGTAATTCTAAATCTTTTTATTTTTTCCTATTTTTTTTACTGACACGACGGAAAGTTTTTTGTTTCAAAAACTAAAATAGTGATTACCTGTACTTTTGGTACGGAACACTAAAAATTGAAAGTCCGAAGTATCAGAAAAGCATGTTTCATAAAGAGGTATCTCTTCCCGATTCATAATATAATAATACACACTAGAGTGATTGCATTTCAAATTTGGAACATTCTTCAGACGTTACCGTTAAGTTCTAATGGTGTCTGTCTGACTCGTTCGACAACCTACCTCCTACACCCTCATGTTATCATAATATCGCAAAATCATCACTAGCTATATATATCCATAACGACTGGTTCGATTTCCATAGAAATTACGTAATTTGATAGAGATGCAAGGTGAGACATCGTTTAATCATTTTTTTTCGAAAATCCGTTTTGAAAACCGCCACAGTTAAGGCACAGTGACAGGCAAAAGGCACTTCCCGTGAGGGTTATACTAGCATTCCTAAAGACAATTCTGATATAACGTACATATATGTTGGTAGTTAGCCAAAGATAAAAGGACGATATAAACAAACATTTGTACCGTAATATATTATACAGGTTGTCCCAGAAGTAGACGTCAAGCCGGTCATACTAGTTACCAGAAAAAAATAAAAAAACTAAGTTCTACGTTTTTAAAATTATAGGCAAAAAAAAACGAGAAAATTCAACATCCTGTGATGGTGTTTTAACTCCAGTAATCCGCTTCATAGACCGGTCATAAATATTTGCGATAAAGTATCTCACATAATAATTAGCTATCTTCATAATAATTTATCTTTCAATTGTATTCATCCATTAGCTTATTCATTATCTACTAAGAAAGACGTAGCCATGATTTGGATACCATTTTTCATAGTGTTTTGTGGTGCTTTATTTTACCAGTTTTTTATTTCAATTAAAAAGGTACGAGATGTTGCTAAGAATATTCCTGGCCCGCCACTATGGCCAGTGATTGGGAACTTACCTTTATTCTTGCGAAGTGAAATATGTAAGTAATATTATTATAATATACTACTCTACGTGGGCTATAGAGAAAGTTTGTAGAACTGGCCACTTACGTTAACGATATTTAAAAATAATTCCGATTTTTTAATATGGAACTCTTTAGCTGTAGATAGTTTTTATTATTTACGTCTGGCATTACTTTTTACTTTGTGATGGTATATTGAAAATTGCGAGATTACCTAATGATGGTTTCAAGTCGAGAAAGTTTTCGATGTATGATTTTTACTGTAGTTTAAGTCAACGAGAAAGTTGCTAAAAACTTCAATTAGCATTTAGTAATGATTCCCCATCTCGTAGCTCTGTATACTCTGATATAATGAATTCAAACGTGAACGTAGACATCTCCCAGGCGATTCATGCGAAGGCCGGCGTCGTCTCCCAGGCGATTCATGTTGTACGACAAATAATTCAATCAGATAAAAAATTACATATCAGCAAATTCTTAGAACATAGCTAAGTGCCAAGTAATTTGCAAGTACAACTGAAAGTTCTGAAATTTTGTTCGGGATGGATACCGCATGAGTTAACAGAAGTTCAAAAACGACATTTGTGTAGAGAAGTATGATAAAATAATAAACAAACACGACATAGGATTCAACGGGTTTTCGAGGATGAAGCAATGTGGGACACACAGATAAAGGGGTGATACAACCGCTTCAAAGATGGCCGCACATCAGCGGAGTGTGAAGCACGCTCTGGCCGTCCCTCAATATCCAGAAATAAGATCGTTATTAAAAGTGAAAGTCCTGGTGATGCAAGATCGTCCAATCATGATCAGAGAACTTACAGACGTAGCTGGCATCAGCGTTAGATCCATTCATTCAATTTTTGTATACGAATTTCGGCCTAAGGAGAATCTCAGCGAAGTTCGTGCCAAGTCTGCTGATTATCGAGCAGAAGCCAATCCGTTTAGAGATCTCACAGGACATGCTGTGAAAAACCCTCATAATCTCAGTTTCCTCGACACCATGATTACTGGAGATAAGTCATGTGGGTTTACGGGTATGACCCAGAAACCAAGTTTCAGTCTTCACGATGGAGGCATACAAAATCTCCGAGGCAAAAGAAGTAAGGCAGGTCCAATGTCAAAGTCAAGCTGATAATTTTCTTTGACTCCAGTTGCGTTTTTCATCATGAGTACACACAACATGGTACAATCATCAGAGTACTCTCGAGAGGTTCTGCGTCGTCTTCGTGATGCAATCAGATGCAAACAGCCAGACAAGGGGCAGCGAGGAACTGTCAAATCCATTATGATAATGCACTCACCCATTCCTCACATTTGATAAAGATTTTCCTGGCCAAACACAACACACTCGTATGGTTCGTCATGCTCCATACTCTACCGACGTGGCTCCGTGTGAATTTTTCTGGCTTTTTGTCAGGCTGACAATGCATCTGAAAGGATCCAGATTTCATACCAGAGATGGCACTAGGCATAATGCTACGGACCAGCTGAAAGTCACCCCAAATGAACCGTTCCAACGGTGCTTCCGACAATGCCAGAACCGTTGGGAGAAGTGTGTTGTTATCCAAGGGGACTATTTTGAACGAGATTAATGTAAGATTGTTGTATCTGAATACTAGACTTTTTAATAATAAAAGTCGGATATTTTT
>JAOPUG010000181.1:6399048-6409426 GCA_027564375.1 Micropterix facetella
ATGACTTGTGTTCATTACTTCTAGAGTTAGAGTTATAAACAAAAAAGTAGTTACATAGGGGCAAATACGAATAAGTATTGCTAAATTGTGAATAAGTATTGCTAAAACTGTTATTGCTAAATTTTTAGAAAAATGTATAGAAAATATGAACATTTGACAAAGATTGGTGAATATTCTAAATAAATATCTTCTAAGCCTCTCAAATTACAACGAGGTTAACATTATTTTGCCAGCTGTACCTTTTTGCTCTAACTGCTAGCGTAAAATAGCGTAAATCGTCGTATACAAAGAAGATCTTCGAAAAGCAGTCACTAAGATGAATACCAGCGATGTAGTTATATTCTATACTTTATTAGGAATTTCTATCGAAATGCATTAATACTGAACATATCTACAATATTAGTGCTCAGAAAACTCTGTGCCGCCTCTATTCAAATCTTTTGCGCGTCTTCATTTAAGGCAGTGTTAATTAATTACAGGTATATCCTCTGCCTTACGTAATATATTATTTGTGAAATAAATCAGCTGAAGAAATAACAAACACTAAAAAAATTAAATAACACAGATACATTGACGCGGGCGGGTCCACTGATACAGATTGTATCATAAATATGACGTTTGTCCCAAAAGTAAGTGTACTGCATTAGTTACACGCGACTCCAAAAAAGAACTGGTAAATAACGGATATGGGCTTGTAGGTAAACATATACGCTTCGTATTCAGACTAGTTTCGACGTCATCAGTTGAGTCATTTATGAGTGAGCGCTGCTCGAGTGAGATTGTGTTCTGAAATTGAGTTACCTTTTGCAATAGAGCAAAATCTCGAACAGCGGTATGCGATTAAATTTTGTGTTAAACTCGATAAATCTGCCACCGTGAAATTTGCCTATTTAACTGAAGCTTATGGAGATGCCACACATCTCGTTCTGGAAGGCCAACATCTTCAACAAACGATGAAAGTGTGGAACTTGTGCGAGCCGATATGGCGAAAGAACGCCGATTGAGCGTCATGTTGATTACAGAACCAACGGGTAGGGATAAAAATACAATTCACAGTATTTTAAGTGAACTCCGAAAAGTGTGTGCGATAATGGTGTCCAAAAACTTATCGGTGGAGCATAAAAACGCTCTATCATTTCTAGAGTTTTTGTCAAAGAAAAAAATCACAACCTCCCCATAGCCCAGACCTAGCCCCCTTCGATTTTTACCTCTTCATCTAACTAAAATCCAAGTTGAAGGGTGATCATTAGGGTACTGTGGAAAACATCCATCAAATTGTAATCAATGAAATTCACACACTGTAGGAAAATTACTTCGAGCATTGCTACGATCAGTGGAAGATCCGTTGAAATCACCGTGTGAGCTCTCAACTGTCATATTTCGAAGTGATAAGGGTTAATTCCAGGTAAGGCTTATCGTTATTTCAATAAAAAATTATTACAATTACTTTTGGGACAAACCTGGCGGTGCTACTACTACTGTCATATTGCGAGTATTATCGGATTGCATTTTTATTGAAGGTAAATTTCTTTTTCAGATACGGTGCTAATCAATTCATTTCTGAGTGCTATGGATATTGTGTATTATCCCCGAGGAATGGGCTTACAATCAATGTGCTGGGTGGGAGCGTGATCATTATATTTGTGATTTAAAAAATATATATATTTTAATACATATGAAAATGTCTTTTTTTTTAAGTAAGCATAAATATTTCAAAACACAATATGAATTTTATTTAAAATATTCCATTTTATCCAAATAACTAATATACTAAGAACAATCTATATTAATAAAAGTCAGTGTCCTGATTGGACTCTTGTAGAGAAAGATACTTATCGTCATGAATTCTGTGAAAAATATTAAGAATTGTCTAAAATATTTTAAATAAGTGGCTTATGTAAGTCTAGCGAGCATTAAGATTTAAAGAATAAAAATATGGATCGGAGAACGATCAGGCTGATCCGTATAATAACAATAGCTTCAGTCACAAAATAAGCCTTGAAAGCAGCAGCTCCGTCAAAGGACAATCGATCGAGACTGAGGAATTACGAAAGACACATATTAAGAAACATAATCAAACAAGATAGAGTCATACCGTCCAGAAAAAAAAATATACAAGCGTCTCGAAGGAAATACGATTATAAAAAAGATGTTCCTACGGGATGAGTTACTAAGGTTACATCCTCACAAAAATAGTGACTGCATATTATATTAACAGCCGCATGGGGGCAATCACCACATAAATATATAGTAGGAAGATAGATATATATAGGCATTGAAAGATTCCCTTTATAATGAAATGGGATTCTGAGATTCTTTGATAAAACGGGAACGAGAAGAGACTTGGCACAAGGAAAATCCAAATTGTGGAAAGCAGCGCAGTAAGTAATACTAAATGCAGGAAACTTATAAGGAAATGAGCCAAGACGAATATACAAAAAGGTTACCGATACAAGGAAACACGAATAAAAAGAATGTCCAGAATAAACTAAATAAGAATGGAAAAAGCGAGAAAGGAGATTCTTGACAATCCAAAGGCTTGTGTGGAGAATCCAAAGGCTCTAGGGTGGGATAGAAGAATATTCTTGACGAAGCCAAGACTCACAATGAGTAATGCTGTAACGATGATGATAATAATGATGATGATAAAATAAGTGGTTGCAACTTCAAAACAAAATGTGACAAAGCTCGTTTTTTGAACAATAAGAAAATAAGACTGTCACTACTTACTCTGTTATTTTTTTAAGACACCGACTTAGTGTAGAGATGAGAAACGACCAATCGATTGGTTTGCAAAAAAAATAATATCATAGATGATGTCTAGGCCGTTTACACAGTATTACGATAATATCGATACAATAATATCCTAGATCCTATAGGCTGGCTGACACGAAAGAATAGTGTTGTGTACAGGCATACATAATTTCATCGATATTGACAAGGCTTATATTATTTATTTATATATTTCCAATGGTATATATGTTGATTTTATTTTATTATGGACATTACATAATGACAAAAAGACAATACTAAATGAACAATTACCATTAGGACCTTTCCAAATATAATAATAAAACGTTTACACATAATTATACATATTTAAATTTAAAAACATATGTTGTGTGCGACGCAAAACTTTCCCGGCTGTATCCATTGACGAAGAAATTTTGACATTTATAAAGGTCGTCAACTTAAAATTTTGCAGTTTTTCCATTATCGCATTGGGATTTTCGATCAAATTGTCTACATTGTATCCGCCAACATCCAAAATGTTGACATATCCAGAGGTTTCCAATGCCCACTATCTTGATCTTTTATAGTTCTCAACCGATCAACGTGAAATGTTACCTCTACGTGTGATTTTAAAAGGCAATTGTTAGAAACCTGTCAAATTCAAAATTTTGACAGTTCGAAAGGCCACCATTTTGAAATTCTACTATTTTATCCCATTTCGTTCGAATTCAAAATGTGCATATATGTCCCACAGGTACAATAGTTACTTGTGTCAAATTAAACTATTTGACATTTTCAAACGACGCCATTTTGAAATTCCACAATCTTCATCCGATTTCGTTCTAATTCAAAATGTGCATGTATTTTTCGAAGACAATCGACATAACATTTTAATCCAGTTCTATCGCTCCCTCCCGAAGGATCACCTAGCTTAAAATGAATGATAACCTTCGTCGATGGATACCGCCGGGAAATGTTGTGTCGCCCACAAAAAATGTTTTTAACTAGTGACAGGTGACAGTAGGAGAAATACTTGCAACTGTTCTGACTACAGTTTTTCTAGGGCTTTCAAAAAACTAATGGGTGCATTGCAGGGTGAGACTACGACTATATACCGATTTTCAACACAATCGATTCAACGCCTTAACAGGTCGTGAGATATTACACACAGACAGACAGACATCACTGAGTGAACAAATTATTAGTCAGTCAGTGAGTGAATAAATAATTAGAATACCCAGCTGATTATTTTTTTTTTTTAATAAATGATATACCGCATAGTATATGTCATTGAAATACAATCTAGCCTTAAGACCAATAAGTATTTCCAATTTGACCTAATCTTCTAAAGCTGATTTAACTAAGAATGTGTACATTAAAACTCTTCCTATTGTCTCTATTAATGGGAAGATACGTTATTAATGTGTTATTTACGTATAGCACTCTCAGCACTAATTACACTATCATTACACTAAACTAACTCAAATGGTTTTGTCTTTTTTAGTCTTCTGTTTACATCCCAGCTTATGACATTTTTTTTTTCAAAAACCGTTCCTCCGATTGAAAGACTATTTTTTTGTATTAACAAATCACATGTTTTCTTATCAATTTGGGATATAAACCAAAGCAGTGTGCTTTTCTGTTTGTAATAAGAAAAATTGTTTACGTAAAATATGAGATGGTGCATTTCAGTACTCTCCACTTCAACTTTTTTGTCACTTAACAATATCGATTTGAAGTGTTTGGTTTCAAGTGGTCTTGTTGTTTTATGTTTGTTAATACTCTGCAAAGCTTATTCTATTTAAAATATCATTATTCGTTGCTATTAGTCCTGGGTCATTCGTCTTAAGTAGGTACTCACTGGTCATTATTTTGACTTGAAATGTCTTTCAGATTGATCAGCAGGGGGTCGACGCTTGTAGAAACCATATGTAACGAAAAATGTTATAGCAAAAGATCGCGTATATCTTTTTACAACTATACAATCATATCTAGTGGTATATTAAACGAAATCTGGTGACTCATTTTAATTCCAAATAGAGAATTATATGATAAGGACTCATTTTATTGAAAATTGGATTTTGTAAATAAAAAATAAAAATAATTTTATTTTAATTATTACTACAGTGTTGTTATTTCGCTATACTAAATAGTTGATTAAATGTAGCATACGTGTGCCCACACGCTTCAAATAATTGCTTTCCTAAACTCTGACTTCAGCTAACAAGCCAAAGTCGCGACTGCAATAAAAATCTGGATAATATCATTCAGGACAAAGACGCGCTCCCCGCCTCCGGGTCTATTTACACAATATTTTCTCGGGTAAAAAAAATCGAGACCACGGGCGACGGACTATAAGGATAGATAGAAGATTACTTTCTATTGCAGAAACGATAATAAAATAAAACATTATGCGAAATACGGCAACGCGGGTACCGCCAAACGACTGCTTTTTGGCCAGTCCGTAGCACAAATATTACGTAGGCCAGGCCATATGAGGAGCGTTCAATAACTTTTCAGTACATGTATGAAAACGAAGATATGCAGATGTAGATTTTTTACTAGTTTTCAATGTAGTCCCCTCTTATCTCAATGCATTTATTAGATCTGTCATTTATTTTTTTAAGCCCGTATAAAAGTAGTTTTCATTTTAGTTGGCATGTTCCGTCACAACCGCTTCAATGCTTCATCGTCAGCATATCGATTCTCTCGGATATATTTTGTCAGGTTAAGGAATAAAAAGTAGTCAGTGGGAGCCAGGTCTGGACTGTACGATGGGTGCTCCATGGTGTGAACTGAAGCATTATCATGCAGAAGCAGCACACCTTTGTTCAATTTTCCCCTCCTTGTTTTTTTAATGACTGCTCTTAATTGCCATAGAATATTGGCATAGTACGCTGCCGTGACATTGACACCGTTCTCCTTATAGTCTACCAGTAATATTCCCTGATAATTCCAAAAGATGGTGGCCATGACCTTCCCAGTTGAAGGAAAGACCTTGAATTTCTTGGGATGAGCTGATCCTCTAATATACCACTGCATCGACTCTTGCCTGCTCTCAGGATCATAATTATGAACCTAAGTTTCATCTCCAGTAAACAATTCTTTCGATGACTGCATCTGGATTGTTTCCACATAGCTTCAAAAACTGCGAACAGCATTCAACGCGCGCTTATTTCTGATGCGGCGTCAGCATTCGCGCTCACTTTTGACAAATATGAAGTTGGGTCATGAATGATGTTGTGTACGGTGCCGCTAGAAATACCAAGTCTCTCAGCTATCGATTTGATCTTCATTCGACTCTTTTCCAATATAATTTTCTCGACTTTTTCTTTAACAATTTCCTGTCAAGAGGCTTTGACAGGCCAGCCGGCGCGAGGGTCGTCTTCAATGTTCTGCCTCCCGCGTCTAAATTCACTCGACCATAGACAGTAGATAACGAAGGGCCAGATTCCCCGTAACTGCATCCATTTCCTTTTTAACGCATATTTGGATTTTACCTTGTTTGATTAAGAATTTAATAACAGCGCGATGCTCTAATTTTACTAAAAATCTAAAACTGCTCATATTGGTAGCGTTTATATTCACATCACCCAAAAAACAAATGAATGTTTTTTCACATTTATATTTTCATCTATTGGCTATAACTAAATGTATATATAGACAGTATTTAAAAGTATACAAAAAGAGGTTAGAACCTCTACATCTACACCGAGAGCTTATTGAATGCCCTACGTATAATCTGATGATGCTGTGCGTTTGTTTGTCCGTATGTCCGAAGACTTCTCATGGTATCATCCTAACCAAATTTGGTATGCAAGCTCTGGGTGATTCTATACACCACCAGGTAGCAGCAAATTCAATCCGAGTCTCGCAGGTGCTGCTGCAGATGCATCCTGGTTTATGGTAGGCATATTAACCAGATGGCAGACATCTTAGTACATAGAACTACATAGATGCAGATGGTAGACATCTTAACCAAATTTGGTATGCAGGCTTTCTGGGTGACCCTAAATATGACCAGGTAGCAGCAAATTCGATCCTAGTCTAGCAGGTGCTGCTGCAGATGCATCTCGGTTTACTTGGCCTGGAGGAGGATCTGACCAATATGTAGAGCAAGTAAGCGTATAAGGGGAATTTTTAGAATCGTAGTGACGAGAGAAACTCGTCGCATTAGGTCTGAAGCCATTTTTGGTGCTGTTGCAGGTTAGGTTAGGTTAGGTCTGACCAATATGTAGAGTAAGCATAGCGTAAATAGGTATTTTTGGAATCGTGGTGACGAGAGAAACAAATTAGAATAGGTTTAAGTCATTAATATCATCTGGATATAAACGACTAAAATTTTGGATAAGTCAGTGATTACCAATCACGAGACAGACCAAAGTTGCCGGTGAATATTGGTACTTTTCTTGTTATTTCGTTTAATTTGGTTTGAAAACATCATGTTCAGAACTACAGAGTTCTCTCTCGTTTCGAGTCTCGAGCATCAGTCTCGTCTCGTCTGGTGAGTCATAAAGAGTAAGAGTAAGAGTCATCTCGGAAGACGAGACTCATGCCCATCAATAATTCTAACTAGAACATTCTTACTACCTTCTGAAAACCTGTATCGATATAATAACGTAAACATCGATATAAAATAGAATATCGATTCGAATCACTTCTCTACTGCATACAGAATGCAGCGCCAAGGTTGTGTTGCGCAATTTTTAGCTACTTGTCAACATTCAAAGCAATTGTTTTACTGTCAGAGCGTCGCATGCAATTGGATAATCTGAGAGAAAATGCAAAAAAGCAGCATTTTGACGTCACGCGACTCATTTAGAATAGAAGGTTGACATTGATAACTAATAGGTTCCCTTGCCTTTTATTTACATCGGCCACTTTGAACATAGATGACTTCGGCTTGAGTTGGAATTCTAAATTAAAATAAAATGTTAAATTCAACTCAACTTTTTCAAAAAGAGTTATTCATGGAACCAAACGCCACGAATGTGCCCAGCTCGCGTTATTTATTTGTTTATCTTGCTGGTATTGTTGAGCTCGTGTACGCCCGTCGTAAACTACGTCTGAGCTAGCTGTAGCTTTTAATGTAAGTGACAAAACTGTTCACGTTATAGTTATCAAAACAAACGATAAACATTATCTCTTTATTTATTTGCTAATAATATAGATTAAAATTCATACCAAATATAATAATATTCGTCATACTAAGAATAGGGACATAAATGCCCGATAGAAGGCGCTGTACGCCAATTAAATCACGCTAGAGTTGTGTTAACATAAAAGCTGTAAGTAATTTTAACATTCGGTTTTTTTTTTTGTTCGGTTCGGATTTAATTTTTGTATGCGACCTATACAAGGGTCGATCAATAAATACCCGTGGTTAGTAATAAAGATGCATGTTTTTCGGTTTTTTTTTTAATTTTATTTTTCAATATAATCTCCTTGTATATATTACCCCGAGGCGAAACACAGAGACTTGGAGACGTAGACATCTACGTACCAAGCTCCACCACTACCCGACCGAGGCCAACACCTTACGGCGAGGCATAGGGAAGTGTCACCCTGCGAGCATCCACACCCCCTGACTCCCAGATTTAGTCGGATTACTCCGACCACCCGTCTGGTTGCAGGTTCGAGGTCGCTTGCACGGTCTTCTACCTCAAGCGAGCGGCATTCCTTACTGGAATATCGCGGGTACATCGCGTCCTTTGCTCGGCAACTACTACCCGAGATCGGGTGGCCCACGTATCGTTTCTAAGGATAAGCAGCTTGAGGTACCTACTTACCCACTTACTCACTCGGCTATTCGTTGTTGAGCAAGGGCCGGCAGACCGACCAGTGTATCAGAAAACCATCCATCCGAAGTTTTCACCGAGTGCATATGACGCATTACCGGGATACACTCGGATCAGACCAGTCGATCATCGCATATATCCGAGAGTGGAGGGCCCCTCTTCAGGAAGGTTGCTAAGCAAAGGCCGGCATGCCAACCAGTGCTCAGACATCCAGGGTCGCCATGCACAGCGGGTTCACCGATTTCGTCCCTCTTCGGTGAAGATGGGCGCTGAGCCGTCAGTCAGGCCGGCCATAATAGACAGAGCGGCCATAATAAACTGGCCAATTAGACCCCATCGCGTTAGAGCAGGACGGCGACAGTTGTCGTACATGGAAGAGACAGCTCTCCCGCCTTAACGTGATAATCAACGGCGTTTTCCGTTAGTATGGCCCCAGCTTAATATTTCGGGATAGACGAGGATTGTTACTAATCGTTGGATTAGATCCTATGACCTATTATCATACAGGGCGCTTTCTTTAAAACATGATTGATATTTAAGATACACTTTTAAGTTTAAAACAAAAGTGATTTTAAGAACTACCTATCTCTTTTCCGGCCTAAAAACTGATAAATTATCTAAAAAGAAGAGTAATAAACACCTGTGACAATCTGCGATATGGCTCGTAATAGATAATTAAAATCGTCACGTGCATATGTATGAATGCGTCGTTTTATTGTTCATAATCTATATAGGTAGAGGTATGTGGAATTTTCTAGTGATTACTAAAATCTGTAGTACAACGTAGTACCTGCCTAATTAAAAAACAGACAAATATTACACGACGAAGTCACAAAGTTATATTAGACGAAATATTCTGGAGTATTCGTATTAGGACTTCGGAACCTTTTTCACATCAATCGCCAAAAGTTTTAACACCTGATAAGGTTGGAGTCAATCGTATCGATATAAATAGATAAAATTAAATTTACATGTTTCACCAAGTATGAAACACGAACATTAATAATAAAATATCCTTCTTCCACATCGGCCAATGATAACTGAAATTATTATTATTTTACGGCTATTTAAAAAGGTAAAATAAAGGCGAGTGTCGAAGGAGCCTTCATCTGCATCATCAGCTGGAATCCAAGTCAGGAACCAATTGAAATAAAACAAATGTCATGCATTGTACCGTCACAAATGATAACGCACACGCTTTGCCAGCGATCTTTGAGACTATATCTCAGAAATTACGAGAGTAAACGAAGTTTATGAAAACTCTCATTTAAAAAAAAATGCTGGAATTCTCTATTGACATTCTACTACCTGAATTCGATGGTATTTTTGTTTAGCAAATGAAGCAAATCTTGAACCTTACCGAGCCACTTACACATATTATTTCAGGAAAGCCCTTACAGTTCAAAATGTAACGTGTATGAGCGCGGCTCCGTTGAATTTGTCAATTCTAAGCGATCAAGTATCATTAAACCATAAGCAGATACATACAAATAGGTGTCAAAAGGTCATTATCGACGGCCATTGGGTCGAGTCCAAAGAATTTGTAAGCCCGTGGTCCGGCTTTCTAATTTATTGGGCGAGCCTAATATGTGGTCTATAATGATAGTTTCTGGAACAGGCCACTTGTATTAAAGATATTAAAGAAGTCATTCCTATCTTTAAAATGGCTGTAGACCACGTTTTATTTCTTACGTTTGTCATTTGCTTTTTCTTTGCGGCACCATCTTGAAAATTCAGTGTTTACGTAACGATGGATTTAAGGCGAGAAAATTTTCGATGTATGATTTTTTACGATGATCACTGCGGTTTAAGTCAACAAGAAAGTGGCGTTTGGTGACGAAGTCCCA
>JAOPUG010000181.1:6761059-6772086 GCA_027564375.1 Micropterix facetella
CGGCCTGCGGCCGCCTTTTGTTTTGGCCGCCCGCGTGCGGTGCACGCGCTGCACACCTGCTAGGATCGGCCCTGCCCGGCGGTCAACAGTTCTTAAACGCGTTTTGTAAAACACCTGATCACATCGTTTTATGCATGTTTTTATTTCTAAGGCGGATAATAAATGACTAATTACAAAATATGTTTAATTATACGTATATATTAAAAGTTACTGCCATTTTTTCTACTAATTGCTCATTCGGCTCTTAATTTTGTCCTAAATGGCGTAACATAAATCTTATTTGCTATAGACTTACTTCCATAATTTGGGATGGTGAGCGTTCCCATGGTCAAAATCAGTAAAATATGGCAATACATTTTCAATTCTGTGACCAAAGAGGACTTCACAATAGATTTGGGATAGCCGATGCTTCGGCGTCGGTTACTTGGTCCTTTTAGAGGATTTGGAAAGGTTTTAATTCATTATTGCCCAGCGATACACTTTAGTTGGCTATTTTTATGATAACACTGCTCACAATGTTATATTTATGCCTTCTGGTTGGTCTATTTCCGGCTTGGACAAAGTAGTTGTGTCCCTCAGATGACATTTTTTATTACCTATTTCTGAAGTTATCTGCGTTTTGTATTATTCCTATTTCTATTTCTATTTTTGGCACGACGGTGGTTGCAACATCGCTGAAACGTCGGGTGCTAAAAGCTTTACACTCTAAATTCGTTTAATCTTATTTATAAAATCAAATATTACGATAAAAAAATATTACAAAAAAAAACAACAATAATAATCAAATTAACAAGTAATCATTATAATCTTCTTTTAATAAGATATTCTTCTAGTGGTCCTTGAATATTCCGATTGATTTTGATCGCAATGCCATTCCCATCCAACCCATACAACTACAGAATAATAAGATAAATTGCATTGGAATTTTGTGGTTTTGTATTTGGGATTGCAAGTTGTATGGGTGGGATTGCAAGTTGTATGGGTGGGATTGCAAGTTGTATGGGATGGGACTTACTTGACTTACTGCACTGCTGCAAGGTATGGTTTTTATTTATTTTTCAGGACAGTCCGGATATTGAGGATATAGGCCAACCATCCACATCCAAGCCTCCACAATTCATCAGACCGATGGTCACAAAAACTAAGAGAAAACGCCAAGATTCTGAGAGCGAGAGAGAAAGACTGAAGTTACATTGGAGAGAAGCCTTAGGTGCACCACCGCTTAGAGGCAATACAAAGGTACTTTAGAAATAGCTACTTGGATCATTTTAATTGAAATAAATGTTTTCCAGGCGTTATGGCAAAGTTTTGTTTGCCGTCTTCAAGGGATGATAAGAGTGCTACTACTGCCTAGGCTGTGTGCCGGCACTCTGCGTTTATTGAGTGCAGGTTGGATAGTTCGATTTCTACCACAGCGATGTACAACAAGAAGAGTGCTGGACCGAGGATTGATCCCTGAACTGATCCACTTCGCCCGGTTTTGTGTCGCACAGGGAATCTCAAGACAGAATTATACCATAAATAAGATAAAACGAATTTTCTACATGAATTTTGTAGCACCCGATATTTTTGCGATGTTGCAACCACCGTTTTCCCGGCTAGACAGACAGAGTCTACCCTGGATAACGGCGGTTGCAACATCGCCAAAATGTCAGGTGCTACAAAATTCACGTCGAACAACCGTGACATTCTTCGATGTCTGAGAATTATATCTCCTGATTTTCCAAAAAATTAAGGCTCTATCTTTTTATCAGTGCTCCGACCATACTTCACTTTCTTCAGCAAATCATCAGAAAAAAAGCGAGGCGTGGTGGCACAAGGGGGCGGACTTTGTAACGTTCGAAATTCGATCTATTTGATGGGCGCCTCAGGCGCGCAGCAACACACAAGTAACTTCACGCCGCGTACAAAAAAATTCACCCAGTAAATTTGTTTAATCTTATCTATTTATAATGTCAAATAATCGCGAGTCTTTGATTTCAAACAACCAACAAGTTAAAATATAAACGCGTTGTGCACCTCAATGAAAAGAAGTAAATAAATAAATAAAATAAAATTGTAGCTTTTGATTTCTCAAAACAGTACACCCAACTTCCATTACCTGTCATAATATCATATTCCGATTTCTTTACAGGAGGAACGCCAAGCCTGGATGCAGTTCCAGAAGAAAAAGTGGGAATTCCAGCGTATGCAACAAAAGCAGGAACAGAGTAACAGCTGGAAACGCAGTAAAACCGGAGATGAAACTCCTATGCCGATAGCGCCAGCGCGTTCTGCCGCCCCGGTCAATTCTTTGGGGAGCTTCCTTAGGAGGACGCAGAGGACACTGTTGGACTCGCCTTGGCAGATTGTTCAGGTATTTTGGAAACGGACAATTCATCTATGCTTTTTCTCCATCGAATGACATAATTCCCATTGAAATCTGTCCAGTAGTGACTGAGATATAGCTCAGTAAATATTTCACAACATAAGGAGATCATGCAGGCATAAGAGGTTTTGGGCGAGGCTGCTATTATTGGATTCTTCCTAGAGAGAAACAGAGTTATGGAGCGTGACACTTATTGGAGAATGTTGCAAATTTAAAATGGCCGCTGAAAGCGATGGACAGAATCTGGTAAAAGATACAGGTGTCATCTCATTATATGAACGAACATCTTTTTAAAATAATGTGTCTACTGCAATGATGATGAGTGTTTTTTTTCTCATTCGCACACCATCATTTTAGTAGAACAATTTGGTGTAGTAATTGCGAATAAGCCCTGTAAAAAATAACAATATTAGGGGATTATGCGAGGATAAGAGTGTTGTGTGCGAGGCAGCCAACATCCGATTTTCCCATGAGAGAGACAGAACTATGGAGTGTGACAGTGATAGAGCATGACGTTTTTGGAACGTTCCAAATTCGAAATCAGACACTGAAACAACCACTCTGTCTGCGATTTCTGCGAAAGACCATTCTAGCTCACGCATGTGCTCGTAATGCCCCCCAAATCAAGATCTCGAAGAAAACTTAGGGTGTTTTAACGACTCTAACCGAATTTTCGCTTGCAGAATACTAAAGTCACACCGTCATTTTGGATTATATTTCAGTCAATTCTGCATGTCATAGTAGCTGATAATGGCCGTGACTGCAGGGGTATATGTATGGAATTCGAGTGAAGAGATTGCATCGTATTCAGAAGTGAATCTAGAGCGCTTCTCAGGGGTTCTCTGCAAAAATATTACCATCTCTCTCTCCTATCTTTCGAATATTGTTGATACAACTTCATTGAAAAGTTTCACAATTTTCTAATCCGGTTTTCAATATCATTGTTAAAGCTTGATTCATTTATTCTCCCATCTGTATCAAACGACAATTGCCATATAAATCGGTCGAGTAGTTGCTGAGATATATCTGAGTAAAGATTTCACTACATTAGAAGATTATGGAGGGGTAGAAGCTTTTGGACGAGTCTGCTGTTATTCAATTATTTCTAGAGAATTAGGACACATGAGAAAGACAGTGACATCTATTGAAGAGTTTCAAGTTTATATGTTTCATGTTTTCCAGGTTTCCGAGATGGTCGAGCCAGGATTGTTCAAACTGTGGGTACTTATAGGATCGGAACTGCATCAGGTGAAGGTCACAGTGCCGAGGATCTTCTACGTCAATCAACGAGTGGCCAAGGCCGAAGACCATGGGGAATCGTGGAAGAAATGCAACCGGATACTTCCACGCGGAAGACCGATGCTCAACTTGTACCAGTATTCCGTTCCTGAGAAGCTGTACAAGGAGCATCAAGAGTATTTACATTTTGAATGCATTCTATTATTTAAAAAGATGATAAAAGTATGCTGCGCTCGTTATCAGTCAGCCATGAAATTAAAATAAAAGAGCTTGATACGTTCATTTTTATGAAAGAAAACACTCAAATCTTAATTCTGGATTGAGACGTTTATATTCAAGCATTTATGGTATTTACAAGAGTTTTTATGGTGGAATGTTAGCGATAGGATAAAATTGTATAATATTATGAACATTTTAAGAAGTTTTGAAAGACAAAGTGCAGATAATCAGCATATTACCGATTCATGCCAAGAGTTTGACAGTAGCTGTAAGTTGATTAATTTTGCTACAATTTAAGCCTAAACCGAGCACCTTATGTCCAGAAAAGGTTCCGAGATACAGCTCTATGAAAATTGGCATTGTTTGGTAATCTTATTAATGCACCATCCCTCAGATCACAAAGTGGCTCTTCGAATGTCCAAAGAATTTGTTTTTTGTTTAATGCGATTTTTTTCACTTATTGAAACATTGCCAATTTTTGAAGAGCTGTATCTCGGTAACTTCAGGACAGACAATATTTGGATTAGGCTTGAATGTAGAAAATTTAATCTGTTTAAAAAATAGGAAGGATAACTTTTTCTGTACGACGCATACCTTATACCTTGATAGTGTAACAACTCAGTTAAGAAACATAATTGGATAATTACCAAAAGACAAATCATGATTTAGACAGGGCAAATGAGTTCAGACACGTACGTCAGGAAATTACCATGAAAATGTTGCAACCCCGAATGAATAATCACTCTCCAAACAGTAAAACAATGCACAGCATTTTGCAAGCGACTGACCGTGGAGAAAGCCCGTTCATAGCCCCTTAAGAGAATAATAGATCGAACGTTATAAAGACAAGTATAAAAGCCAGTACTTCAGTCCAGATATTATACACATCGTCAGATATTCATGGAGTCAGATCAACATTAAATAATCAATAATTGCATTGCAACTTAATTGTAAACGTTTTGAGCGACATCACGCATGGCACCGCCCGCCAACATCGTGTAATCGGTTATCAACAATAAAATAACTTCAATAAAAATGCAGCGTTCCCAACTATTCCACCTGAGCAAAATCCAAAAGTGCAAATATCTTTGCTGCTTTTTTAGCATAGCACATCTGGCACATGTCTTTCGAAGAGATACTGAAAAATTGGTCTCTTATTATAGGCATAGGTCCTAACAACATATTTAAAAAATTAGAACTAGGTGACCTTTGGAAGCTCGAGGTCTTTTTCGTCTATAAATTAACTGACCTATTAGATTATCAAGTCACAACCCAACGTCGTATTGCTTCGTCTGTTTGTATTCAACTGTTCATAAAGTATCCAACCTTTGGTCGACAAATTACACTTATTCATACAAAATAAATTTACTCTTATCTCCTATAAGTAGTCCTCTAGTATACAGATAGGTCGAAAATAAACTGGAAAACGGATAGATGTATTTGGACCCAATTTCCACCGAGGCCCTGAAATTAAAACCGTCCATCATTCAGGTAGGAATTCATGCCATAGAAACTTGTGCCAGTTTTATCAATGCAAAATTCTTATGCAGCGCTAGAATCTATTTAATATCAAACAACCAAGCAGCTGTCATAGCTCTGAACAGCTGTGTTTTTGCGTTGAAGCTTGTTTGGGAATGTCTAAATACCTTAAATCAACTCTTCATTTGAAATTCTAAAGTGGAATGTGGAAATGATAGTGATGCGGAATAACCTTAATGAGTGATAGTTATGCGGAAGATGTGACGTAATCTCGTATGCGACATTTCCTCTATCATTTCAAAAATCAAATATTAGGATAAAGACAAATGAAAAAATCATAAACCTTTCATAGAAAAAAAGACATTGTAACTACTTTCTCTCAGCAATGGTGAACTAATGCTAATAAGGAGACTTTTCAGCAGTCACTCCATTTAAAAACCATTGGCATTGTCGCCTCATGGGGGCATTGTCGCTTGAACACATGTTCAACCTCAAGCTCCGGGACATTAGAGTGCAGATTCTGCCAAACTGCAGACGAAACTCTCATGCACCTTGTGTGCAAATGTGGCCTACTGTTGCGTAAAAGAACCACCCACCTGGGTAACTACTACCTCCAACCTGAAAACGTAAAGCATTCCATTTCCAAGAGCATATTGCAGTTCTTAAACGACTAGAAACTTAGCAAGGAACTATAGTAGGTGGCGATCACAAGTTGCAATAAAATAATTTTTAAAAAATGTGTGTCATTAATTATGTACAATTTAAGATTCCAACCAAACCAAATCCGTTTGGACCAAACATTTGGTTCATCCTAGTATAACTTAATACTTTTGTTTCAGAATTTTAATGGGCGAGCTGTCAGCGCCAGAAATAGAAGGAATATATGAAACTCAAATGAGCCTCGAGTTTAGAGTTCTAACTCAGTTGGGATGCGTATGCATGGTCGATCGACAGGAGTATAAAAGGTAAGTTTATTAACTATTTACATTCTCTTTTACCGTGGGCCACAAGAAGCCCAAAATATGCAGTATTTACATTAGTCTGACTACCTCCAAACCACTAATACAGTTTGTGTGGGATGGCTCTAAAGTCAAATAACGTTCCACTACAAAACTTTTCTCCATAATCGAAAAAGCTTCAGATTGGATTCTGGAAGTCTTTTTGGATTCCAAACAGTATAATTTCCCTGAAAGTCGCGGATGTACAACCCTCCATCCAGATATAACTCTTTACTCCCTATCTCAGAAGATAGCCCTTATCGTAGATGTAACTGTTCCATGGGAATCAAATATCCCAAAAGACCACGAGTACAAATTAAAAAAATACCATGATCTCATAAATGCTGTCACCCGGAACGGCTTTTGGCGCTCATGGCCTCCCAGCCAAATCTCTGTTTCAACTCTTTAAGAATCTTGGTTTCTCGAGGAAAATAATTAACTCTTTCCTAGAAAAAATATCTAAAACTGCGATTTCCACATCTTAAATTCTATGGCTTCGATAGGGGAGTGAAAGGGTGGTAAGGTGAATACTTACATGTGGCAAGACAGCTGTCCTAAACTACCACAACCAGTCGTTAGTACGGAGTTTACCGCTCACCCCCAAGAAGTGTAACAATAGTATTATGATGTGGCTGACTCCGGTCAGTGAATACCACGGCAGCTCCGTTTGTATTTACTATTTATTAATACAATAATAACTTTACTAAGAAGCAATAGGAACCCAAAAATAAAAACAAAAAATGGTAAAAAAAGAAACAACGTTGATAAATGACTATTGATTATTCTTCTGTAGGAAAGATTTTTCTATAAGCAACTTTGAAGCAGGATCACTTTCGACTTTCGCAATCAAGTTTCCGCAAGATCGCCGAACAAAAAGAAAAACTTCTCTGCATGCTGGGAACGAGGGCAAGGTTGTTACATGCATATGAGTCAGATTCGAATGAACATTGTGCGACTAGAACATACTAGAATAAAGGTAGTGAGGTTCTTTTCACCGCTCGAAGATGTTTATATATCAGCCAGTTTTAAATTTATCGATGTGAAATTTGTTTGTCTGCTGTTATTTCTATTAATTCTTAATTAAATAAGTGAATATTTTCCAATCTCTATTTTTAATAATTTTCTGTTTCAGTCTGGTTTCCCGCGGAATGGGCAACGTGGAATCTTTCAACCTCAACCAGTTGCATTCAGTCAAGTTGTCCGATCAACCATATCTCGAAAATGTTGTAAGTAAACTACTTTATTTTGTAACAGAAATCACTGTTCTGTGCATATTGCACATTAATCCTAAAGGTTCTCCAGGTTTCATGATTATTTCTTTGAATTTATGTCCTATTAATAATATTTTCTTTCAAAGAATCCTACCTAACCTATAAATTCATTTGACAGCTGAGTATCATGTAGTATTTTAACCACTCACCTGGCGGAGTAGATTCTCGGCATACGGGGGTTGATTTACGACAGTTGAGAGTGAAACGGATGACCTTGAGAAAAACGACCGTAAGTAAGAAACTACTTTACAGATCATAAAAAGAAGAACTGTAGAATGATCGTATTGAAATTTCAAATATAAAACATTGAAACCCCATTTTGTAAAACAATTAGATAATTATGAATAATTATTCGAAAGTTGGAAAACTGAAAAAAACTCGCTCATACTAACATGTAGATGTTTTATCACAAAATACGGAACCCTATCCAGGCATTGTAAATACATTTGTGATCTTTATTATATGCTTTACCAAGACTATTACTTCGTTTTACTTATTTGCATACGAAAATATTTAGATATTCGCTCATAAAAACCAAGGAAAATTCGAATGATTTCTCGACAAGATTTTTTTTTGTGTTATATTTATGAATACTTACGACCCACATTTATATGAAATTCTTTCATAATAACACTACTACAATATCACACTTCGTAGAAAATCACACGAAAACTTCCAGGTTTGTTTGATATTATAGAAAAACAAAAACTTCCGAGAGTCAGTGATCGAAAACTAGTACTAACTATAGACGGCTCAAAATATAAAAACGGTTATAATTTTCTCAAATATATTGAAAGCTTGGGGTTGCAACATCGTCGAAACGTTGGTTATTACAAAACTTACGCGGTAAATTCGTTTCATCTTATTTATTAAGAAATAAAATAATAACAAAAAAATGCAAATTAAACAAATATAGGGCAATAACAATATGGTCAAATTAATAAAATAATCGACGTAATATAAATAGTTTTAAAAAGAAGAATTAATAATAAAAATAAAAATAATATAAACAAATATCGATACAAAATAAGAATAATAAACATTTAAAGATAATAATAAAAATCAAATATATCCTTTGTCAGAACTGTCATTATATAATCTGCCTATACTTATTATCTATATAGTTTATTAACTTACGCTCTTGGCTCATCGTCCACTTTATTATTTTAATTTTTAAAATATGCTTGCTAGTACACTGCTTAATGCTGATATCCATACAGTTAAAGATTCTAGAAGCTATAAACGTGTAATGCCGCTGTCCAAAATATGTCTTCATTCTCGGTACCGTAATACTATCCCCAAAGGTTTGTTTTATTACTTTTACGTTGATAGGGCAAGATGATAAACCTGGAATGAATGCCTTATCTTAACTAAAAATAACGTTAGCAATGCTGACTCCTATTAAACAGTTACTTGTTGTTGAAAACATGTGACTTTAATAATAGCATTGCTGGTGTAGCAGTAATGTTTAGAGAATATTATTTTTAATACAATTTTTTGAGAAGTTTGAAGTGGTATAAGAAGACTTTTTGAACATCCACCCCAGCTAATTTTACCACAGTAAATAAGAGACTCGCATAAAGCAAAATACACATAGGGGAGCCTATTGGAATCCAGATTATTCATCAGTTCTTTGGACGAATATTTAAGTATTCTAACCTCCTTACCTACCGAATTTATTTGCTCCTCCCAGCGTAATTTATTATTCACTAAAATGCCAAGATATTTACCGACCAAAGTTTTCATCAATGGCTTGCAGTTACATAAACTAATCGAGTAGCACTGGTGGACCGTGAGAGAATGCACATCTGAAGGTAGATCCCTTTCGGTAGGACTGAAGGTTAAATAATTCATTTTGCTGTCATTAAATGTCAATATTGACTCTTCTAGCTAATCCCTAATTCTAGTCATGCCAGAATTTGCTTTCACAAAGTCAGAACAGGTTGCTCCATTAAAAATAACAACAGTGTCATCGACATAAGATAGATTTTTTGCTGGTGACAACTGACATAATCCATTCATATAGCGAGGAATAAAATGGTTCCTTACCAACACGCTCCCTTCTGGTACCCCATATGCTATCGATTCGATCTTATAGTTTTTATATTGTTAAGGGAACTTAGAGCTATTACGAAGACCAATATCTAAATGTAAATTATATATATATATATAAGGAACAATGCCAATTCCAGCTAATATTAGTAAAAAAAATAATTAGGGAATAGGAATGGGATGGAAGAAAGGAGAGAAATGATATAAATACGTTGTACATACGCTATAAATACCTACTCATGTAAATATAAAATAGTGATATAATTTAGGTCCAGTAATTGTAAATACTACATATTTTCTTTTAAATATTTAAAATAATTGTTATACTCCCCGCTATATATTGCCTTTCAGAACGCCCGGAATAAGAGTTTTTAATGTACTCACAGATGTATTAAAGAAGTCAAAATCGCTTAGTATCGTATTGCACATATGAGATAATCGATAAATATAGTTGTTTTTGGGCATAGTTTGTGCTTACTTGAGGTAGGTGAAATAGTTTCTTTGGCGCAAAGACCACGAGGGAACACGAACATTTATGAGCTAAAGCAGTTCAGAACAGTCGATAGAATCATTTAGTATCTTAAGAAAGAATATGATATCAGAACAAACTCTTCTAATTGATAATGATATAAGCCCGTGATAGTTAGCAGCTTCATTATAATCGGAGAAGTTACATATGATCGATAATTTAAGTTTTGTAAGAAAATGTATTGAATGCGTTCGATCCTATTGATGTGGACATTATAATTCGTAGACCAAATTTACGAGGCGTGTTCAAGGTGGCAGCGGAAATAAGCATAGTATAGAATTATAAGGCACCTATTATAGTTAAACTGTTTGAACAGTCTGAGAATGAAACCCAGCATACTATATGCTTTGGCAGCTATAGCGTCGATGTGTGGAAAAAAATTGAGTTTACTGTCAAACGTATAGTAAACTTTGCAAGCGGACCTTTGCAAAGCGGACCACGTAATGGTACATCATCAGATGTCACCAATATTGTTGGGCCGTTAGCTCATTCGGGAAGGTATCTCACCACAGATGCACTTATGGGTAACTATGGTTGAGAAACGCCACCACTAACTCCACACCGACGCAGCAATATATACTTTACACTTAGCGGTCGAAAACGAGTGATCAGGGGCAGTACGGGGGTGTTTTCCATATCCAGTGGCAATTTGTATCAAAGTTATCGACATAAGACAACACATGACTAACAAAATGCCTGCATCTGATCAGGAAGGCTCTAAAAGCCGCGCATCTGTTACAGGTTTCATGTGGTTTCCTCTAACCAAATTTAAATGGCGAATGCCGGATGCTAACAAAGAAATCGACCACAGACGTAGAGACCTCCCACCCTACACAGACACGTATAAGTTACTAGGAAATAACTAACTATAT
>JAOPUG010000181.1:6785834-6797315 GCA_027564375.1 Micropterix facetella
ACCCCGGTCGCTTTTTTTATTGCGTAGTTTGAAAATCTGTCAATGGCCCACTAGCTTTTATAAAAAAATAACTTGTTATTAAAATCCTTAACATTTAAGGCGCCAGCATCGCCATATAGCAACAGCGTTCGCACGCTCATTTACAAGCGATTATAGCCCATATAACTCTTCGGAGCTTAATGAATAATATTATTTTCGCTTCTCAACGAACAAACCAATCACTAAGCAGTAAAATCTGCCAATAATAATGGCATGGTAATGGAAATTTTTAATGGAAAGTTTTAAATTGAGCAATCCGCCATTGTTCTTTTGATTTTTTGTTGTGGTGCTAAGTCGGAATTCTTGCATGATTTATATTTTTGTTTTATGAGTTTGTTGTTTTATTAGGATTAATAAAATTGGTAATGAAAGCACTATTTATCTCTTTATATCTCTTTGTATAATTTTTTTCGATTTTTGGGAGTACTAATATATATTATGAAATATACATCGTTTAGAACAGCGTTTGTCAAACTTTTTCATTTTCCTGCGTGACGGTCCATTTAAAAATTGATCGATGGCTCGCGGACCCCTTAATAAATTAAAGAAAACTAAATTACTTTAAACAAATGAGGACGCCAAACATTTTGCACAAGGATGCCACATATCTAATGCATGGCATTGCTTATAAGCTGTAGTGAATAAAATATTTTTTTTACAAATATATATTTAAAAAAATATATATGGTATGTAGTCATTAAATTTAAATAAGAATTTTATGTGATGGATGCATCTGCTTTACCTGAACTAGTTCTTCATAGTAAGTAGTGTAGAAGAAGCCGTCTCGTTTCACACTCAGAGGCGGTTGCGAATAGAATCAGGCATTTTTGCAACATCAGGATAGGACTGCCATTTCAATCCAATGTTTTGCACCCCTTCATTTATCAAATCAATAAACCGTTCCTGAATTAAATTGTCCTCCGAAGACTGATCACAAATGGAGAGTACAAATTCGGGTTATTGATAAAATGATGGCACGAGTATTTTTCAAATTCTCGTCGGTCAAGAAAATAGTAGGAAATTTCTTCGCTGAGAATATACATACTCCGGTCGTTAGTCTGGAGTTCACCGCTCACCCTCCAGAAGTGTAACGATAGTATTATGATGGGCCTGACTCTGGTCGGTGAATTCCATGGCAGCTCCGTTTGTACTTACTCATAACCTCAAGGATATCGCCATCGACTTAAAAACAAAACTGATCCATACATGCTTTTAAGACCAGTAAATATCAGAAAACTGTAAAAAACTTGTTGATTCTATGCTTAAACTTATTGAAGAAGTTATAAAAGCCAAGGGAGGACACACTTTCTATTAAAACAACTTAAATTTTATTCATTTCTTTGTTTTCTTGTTGTATAACTAATAAATGTTGCTTTTTTCAAACTATCACTTGTATTCGCATTAATTCGAACAACACTGTAAGTACAAATGGAGCTGCCATGGAATTCACCAACCAGAGTCGGGCCCATAATAATACTATTGTTACACTTTTGGGGGGTGAGCGGTGGATTCCAGACCAACAACCGGCTGTGGTAGGTTTAGGATAGCTATATATACGTATGCATAGATTGCAATATTCCTAATATTAAAAGTAATTATTATATAAATATTATAAATAGGGAACAATAGTATATATGTATCTCTTATATGTAATTTTGAAATGTACAAGAAAAAATTCTACCCTAGTACGGGTATCATCCTATTTGGGTAGTTTTTTGGTTTATGCCTTTTTTGCTACTTTCTCTCAAAATATATAAAATATATATGTAAATCTCCATTTACCAGGTGGTTGAAGACTCCGACTTCTCTGCTGTACGATCCAGCCTTGACCCGAACACTTCAAAGCCTCATGAGGAAACTGTTCCTTCAGCTCGTGGCTGAATTCAGGCGTCTCGGGTCGGCGATTGTATTCGCCAACTTCAGCAAGATCATTCTAAACACAAAGAAAAATACAATTATGGATGCTATCGGTATGCTGTACTATATAATTATTATAATAATGACAATGAGTGGAGAGGTGGCCGGCCACTCTGAAATGAAACACCCTGTTTTAGGTCAACATTCTATAGCTTTTTAGTCTGTAGTATTACGTAGGACGGGCCATATAGTCTGTTGCATGCTGTGCATTTGTTTGTACGTATGTCCAAAGATTTCCCGTGATCCAATTCTAACCAAATTTGATATGCAGCCTCCCTGGGTGACCCTTAGCACCATCAGGTGGCACCAAATTCGATCCGAGTCCTGCAGGTGCTGCTGCAGGTGCATCCTGGTTTACTTGGGATGGAGGAGGATCTGACCAATATATAGAGCAAGCATAGCGTATAAGGGTATTTTTGGAATCGTGATGAGAGGAACTTATTGGAATAGGTTTTAGGCCACTTTGGATAAGTCAGGGGTTACCAATCACGGGACGGACCAAAACTGCTAATGTATATCACTACTTTCCTGTTATTAAATACTAGAGCTATGTTTCTGAAATATTGTATATAGTTGAAGGGTTAAAACTTTCCACCACATGGAACCCTCTGATAAAGAAGTTCTCTCATCGCCGAATCCTGACAACAGGAACGTCAAGTAGGATACAATGAGTTATGTGTGCAAAGTCGATTTTCAAAATTTGCAATAATATATCCATCTCTACCATCTGCGCCAGCTGGTATTGCGGCGGTAGTTATCGAACTACCCGCCTCAACACCCAATAAACGCAGAGTGCCGGAATGCAGCGTCCGCGGCAGTCGCACTCTTATTGTCTCCATGTAATCGGCAAATCATAATCATAATTATCAAATCAGCCGAAAGACTTCCACAAAGGTCTCCCTCAAGGATCTCCATGACGATTGGTCCCGAGACCTTTACCAGATCGTCGTTTCACCTTGTGGGAGGTCTGCCCACGCTGCATCTTCTAGTACGCGGTCGCCACTCGAGAACTTTTCTGCCCCAGCGATCGTCAGTTCTAGACTGATGTTCCCCGCCCACTGCCACTTGAGCTTTGTAATTTTTGAGTTATGTCATTGACTTCTCATTTCTGATTCGATTTCGTAGAGAAACTCCGAGCAAAGCTCTCTCAATCGCCCTTTGGGTTGACCTTGATCCTTCTTTTGTGCCGTATGTCATCACTGGCTATACACACTGGTCGAATACGTTCATCTTGAGACATTGCGGTATTTGAGACGAGAAGATGTTGCGTAGCTTGGCATGTGTAACTTTAAAACTATTGTCTAGTTCCACGTGGTAAAACTCCATTTTCTTTCAATAAAAAGGTAAAAAAACTGAATGTTTTAGAGGAAACAATATCGAGTCATTTGAATTCAATCGACAATATAGAATAGAAGCTCGAAAAATGAGTACCGTTAGAGCTAAACGATTACCAGTTGGAAAATGCATCGACTCTTGCATTGCTTTATTGAACCAATACTAAATTGCAAAAAAATCTGAATTGGATTGTTTATTGTAATGAAAAATGATTATTGTATAACTGTAAGCGTTCATCATCAGGTCGTTGAGATGTAATATAAATATAAACATGCATAGAAAAAACATTAAAATTATTAATAAATACCAACATAATAAGTATTAAATAAGTGTTGAACATGCAAGTAGAGGTACATATGTACCTCAAGAATAAAGAAGAGCTGATCTCATTTGGAAATGTATAAATAGTGCAATGCCTGCACCTTGAAGAGATGTGGGCTCACAATAAAAATATCCAGATGTGGTTCTGTCGAACTAGAGCATTTATGTGCTGTAAGGCACCAACTTAGGTTGGTTCACGAGAAAGGCTTCGCAAATAGAGAATGTGACCGAGCTCGATTATAATTATCTGGAACAAAGAGACAAACCTTCGCTAGCAAGCTAAGATTATCAAATCTGCCACAGATCAGCTTAAAAACGTAGGCCATGGTGAGCATATAACTGCACAATTTAATGAAATTATAGCCCACATATTGCATATAACCACATGGAATCCACATTGCATTAATTTCCAATTTACTTCTCACATTTGAATTATACAATATATGCATAACTTGGACATTGTGAAAATGCTTTAGGCTACGAATAACGAAACCTAGTAATTGAATCAAGGAAATGTAACTAGACAATGTCTAAATCGCGAGATCTGTCAGTAAGATCTCATGGCGGTTCTGTGCTGGTGTTATTTATTAAACAATTAATGCAAAAATATACTGTCGAGAACTGTAAACGATGATGGAGAAGCTTCCGATTAAAAGACCGAGCCTGGTCAATCGCTCTTCGTTACCGCTTCTGCACAACCACACACTTCACAGCAAATAGTTGCAATGTTGCCAGAGTTGTGAATGGAGACTCTTCGACACTCACCATACTCGCCAGGTCTCGCTCTAACAGACTTCAGTTTTTTTCATAATGTAGATAACCTTTTACAATAGAAAAATTCAACTCCGAGGAAGCAAAAAATGCCTTCAAGCATGTCCAAGAGAGTTCTAAAGCAGAGGCATTAAACAACTCACATTAAAATGACAAAACTGCATAGTAAAAGCGATCAACATTTTGATTCATTAGGAGGTGTCCTTTAATTACGGGTGTTTGAGGTGTTTTTTTTCATTGGACCCCCCCCCCCCTCTTATTGAAATTTGGTGAGATATAATAGGAATCCGCCTCCCCCTCATGTGAGATTTACTTTATCATTTTTAATTAATTAAATTTATTTGATGTGTTCCTGTATTTTGATTCATACCACTAAATACCTAATAATTGTAGTCATACCTAATAATACCTCCAATACCAATAATAACTAATAGTACCTCTATGTTCCTTCAAAAATTAAAAGATTTAACCCTACTATCCATGTTCCTCTCGCTGGTACCAACTACCGGCAAAATGCATTTCTAGGCGAGCAAGCGATAATTACAACGAACTGAGTAAACGTTTCGACTTTGAACTATTCTGTACAAGTGTTAATTCATCTAGGCAGTAGCTGACCAGAGAATTCTTTCAAATTCTTTAACATGAATTCGTAAATGAAATCTCAATATAATTTTTATTCGATAGCTACAATGATAAGTCCACATTTGCTTCTACAGTATTATCTAAACATGAAAACATTTAATTGACTCTCTGTTATCTTACTAAATGTCTATTACTAAATTAATATAAGCTGTTGATTTTCCTATGAATAAATAAATAAATAAAATATATTTGTGTGAATGTATTAAATGGTTTTTTTTTGTTTTTCGTACTATTTATATCCTTTTTTTTTGTAAAAAAAAGGAAGAAAGAATTAAATAAATATAAAATTTCTCAGTTGTATATTTAAGTATAAAAAAAGCGAAGCCGGTCCGTCATATTTGACGGGTTTAAAATCTAGTTAATTTAATGTTGTCTATGTCCAGGATATATTTTGTAATACAACATGTTTAATCTGTTATAATAAAGTATAATCTCTGAATTAAAAAGTTGACGTTAGATTTTCATAGACCCCCCCTCCCATTTAGAGCTCACGTATTTAACGGACGCCTCCTTAAATATTTATTTATCATATACATTTTTAGTCTTAAATTGACTTTGTAAGATAACTTTCCGACCTTTCTCCACGACTATCAAATATGAACTGACAAGTGACAGTCAAACCAACATGGCAGCTAAACAAAATCGGCCTGGAAAATAATAAGCAACCTGCTTCTAATTGATTTTCATTTTAGGTTATGTGGAATTTGTGGTGCAGAGTATACGCAATAAGGAGCTGTTCCATGGGATCGACCTCTCCTACAAGCACTGCTGGTCTTATCTTCTATGGCTGGATGAAGCTAATCATGCTGGTATCATGGTAAATAATAATAATATTAATAATATAACTCTTTATTGCACAAATTAAGTATTTTAACAAAGGCGAGGCTTATCACTCTAAAAGCCAGTTGCTTGATCCGTGGTATTAGTAAAAATCTGTGGTAATATTTATAATCGATAGTAATTCTGCAAAACAGCGTTGTTTGATCGAGAGTTACCTCCATTCCGTAGTAATTCGAGTTACTCTAGTAAGCTGAAATTTACCAGCCGATATCAAGTGGTCAAGTAACTTTCTCAAGATGGCGGCTTCGAGTCAGCTGTTTCGTCGCGCAAGTAGGTGTCAGTTTGCTTGGTAGGTTACTGTCAGTCAAGTGTCATCGGCGGCGAAACACTCCGCAAATAAAACATTATAAGTGTTTTACTTTATCGGAATCCAGAAACTTTCAGTATGGCCTAAGTAGAAGTGTTTGCACTAAGGCCTGCTTTAATTGTTGATGAGTAAGCCCAATTTTTTTACAAATCTTGAATACCAATGACACTGTTGTCGATTTGAATTGGAGGCAATGAAGACAGGTCAATTAACGCCAACAGTTTTTGTCCGCCGATCACAATTCATTGGGATTTGGTTGATTAATAAGTACTGTGTGACTTCTGTGGTTCAGATTCTAATTCATTTGAGATATAGCCGCCGTATGTCCGGCTAGTTTAGCATGAAGTTGCAGGGCATCGGCATACAAATGGTAGGAGAAGTTAAACTTGCAGTAATTGGAGTAATGTAGTTGGAGAAATGCAGAAATTCTAGTCTATAGGAATATTCTTCTCTAAATAATAGTGAAACATTCCAGCATGCAACAGTAAACCAAATTGTATATTAATTACATTACAATATGTCATTGTACATTATGTCAGTTTTACATTACATTCCAATACATTATTCTCTCTCTTTTACATTGTGTACCTAGGAGTTATAGTAGCAGCAGTTATTTATCGTACATTAGGTATTCCGGTCATCTTCCGGAAGTCTGACTGCTAAATAGGAGTGTGATATGTCATTCCCGCTTATAATGAATTTCACTCTCTTAAGCTTTGCTTTGCAATGACAGTGAACAAAGCCCTTGCAGTGAACAAAGCCCATGGACAAACGCTGAAGGTAGCAGGTTTTGATTTCTATCAAAGTCTTTTTCGTACAGTCAGCTATATGTAACATGTCCACTTGTCAGTTCTAGCAGAAATCTATAAAACTGTCATTTTTAAAGAAGCTCTTTGATACAGGCATTTACATGAATATCAGTGAAGTATTCATCTTCTATACTTTCTTAAAGATATGTATCGAAATGCATCAATGCTGACCACCGTCGAGCTTTTCGTGCTCAGAAGAGTGTGTTGCCTATATTGAAACTTACTAATCATCGTTACTTAAGGCAGTGTAAATTCAAGGGGCGTTCCAGAGTAAACACAGACAAAACTCATTAATTTAATTCAAAATAGTCTCCTTGAGACTATACAGCGATTTGAAAGATCAAGAAGCATATTGAAGGAGTGTTTAGGTTATCTGTAGAGTTATCCTTGAGAATGTCAATGTAAGCCTTTTGGATGGCCTCCATGTTAGAATAGGTAGAAATGAATTTTTCCGAATAGGTAGAAATCACGCGATACTAAATCAGGTGAATACAGTGAGTGGTTGATGGTATAAATGCATTTTTTGTCAAAAGTCTGTCACAGTCAATCAGTAAACGAGACAGCACTTCCCTGCCTGCGGAATGCCAGTATTGAGGTCTGCTAGATCAGTGGTCGTATCGGGTGTTTTAATAAACTGTCGTTTCTTTTTCTTTTCTTTTCTTCAATTGGTAACTTCAATTCGTCAGTCCTTTCTTCAACCGGTCACTTATATTATCCCTTCCTTAGCACGGGAAGAGTTTTTAAATTATTATTTGGGTTGTGGTTACAATGTCGAACAAAATTGTGATATAATTTCTACCCAAAACTTTGCATACACAATATGAGCAAATTTGTTGGTTAACTTGTGAGATATTGGGCTTGATTACTTTTCTTCGTGAACTAAAATCAGAAATTAGCTTATGTGAACGAGACAGGGCAATATGTTAGAGTGGAATGTGAAAGGAACGGTTGTCGCTATTGCACATTAAAACTATCAACCGAAGAAAAAGCAGCTAAATCTGAGGCTGCACCGAATTTATTCAAATTTATTTGGATGGCTTTAAGTTTAGCAGGCAATATTGGTGCGGGAAAATTGACTATCGTAGATTTCATATTCCGCTCTAACGTATTGCTCTATCACGTCACATAAACTAATTTCCAATATTAACTCAGGACGAAATGCAATCACGCCCATTGTTGTCTTAATATTGGTGTTATTTAATATCTCCATGGATGACTTGACCGTTGCGCTCAACAACTTATGAGTAGGTTGCTACATCGGGGGGTCGATAGGTACATGAATTACGCCAAAGACACAATGGCGGAAGAGTATGCGACTCAACACGGAATGACATACAACACAGGCAAGTCCATCATTGTGGTGTTCAGAGCCGCCAGAGTCTGGAAGAGAACTGGTTCAAAGGCAACAGTGAACTACTCAGGGCAAGAAGTCATCAGCGTCAGAGACGGAACTGAACATGTTGGCTCCTCGCTTTAATTTCTGTTAAGATAACATAAGCAGCAGCTATTTCTTATGTACTGCACATGTCGTTACACATGTGAGTTGTGGTCGACCTAAACCCAGACCTCCCTAGGCGTCTAGGGGTACAGTTCAACGACAATTTCAGGATGCTATTCCATTTGGCATATTTGCCACGACATATCTTACTGACTTTATTTCATTACTTTGACACTGATCCAGGGATTGATTATATAGGATTATATAGGAACAACTAACGACGGCACTTCTCACGTTCTATATAGTCCAATCGGAGGGAAATGGATCGCAACACAGACATCATTCTGACCGGTCTCAAAGGGACTTCGAAGTTCTCCGTATATGACTTCTGCTATAATACCGAACATGGAAACTGTACTTACCGAAAATAGTCGATGATTTTTGAGGTATTGCCTATAATAAATTCTCATGAGAGGACAGGGGTGAAACAGGTTGTGAAGGCAGACAGCTTAGATAGACAGAATCCTGATTATACCATTGTCTTTGCAGGGTAAGCTTCCCAAAGGTCTGACGGAGGCGGGCGAGTCGCAGGACTCTCTCCAGTTCGAGGAGGAGATCAGCTCTTCGGAGGACGCCGACATTCAGATGAAGTGGAACATGGCGGAGTACCTGCCGCAGGGCGTGAGGACTTACTTCTCGGCGGTGGTGGCCGGGTTTATTGGAACTGCCTACACCGAACGAGAGACGCTAGCCGAAATGCTCGTCGGAGATATGCTACAGAAGTTGTTCAGGTTAGTTAATATCTCCGTTTAGGAAGTTATACGAGATGTGGCAGAAAAGTATGTTTGTTTCTGGCAATCCTGCTGACGGATGCTAGGCCATCTATCATTCTCCACTATCTGCCGGTACGTCATGAAAGAGTGTTCAGTAAGTGCGATTATCCGTTTTCGGTTCCTTGGAGTGATCCATGTTTAAAAAATCACTCAAATTATGCAGCCTAAACAAAATTACAATCTTGACGAACTAACAATAGATGTCCAACAGAAACCACATGAAATAACCTGTTATACGCTCATTTGACCTTTACATGTGGTCTAATATCTGACAGGTTAGAAAAACATTGCCAGATTAAAAAATATCAGAAATAATTGCCAGAAACAAAACAGAAGTTAAAATGTGTTGCTTGTTCCAATTAATGTGCACGGCACTGTAGAAAAAATACATCCCAATCATAGAGTTTAGTAAATGTTGCCGAACTTTGCTAGCTGTAAAATGTGGGTCAGCTCAGTGAGTGATTTCATACGTTTTAAGCGCTTAAAATGCTCGACTGGCGTTGTTAATAATCTGGATGCAGCATATAAAACAGTATATATTTATCTCTTTCAAGCACCCACCCGCATCATTATACTAGAAAGAGAACGGCTCCAAATCAGTTTGTGCTAATGGTTAATTACAAAAGAAATAGAAATAAATTTCAGATAATTACCATCGTTGTGATATTCTGCATTTAATTTATTGTTGTTTTTTACGATACGTCTGAAGATAATAAGTTTTGCTCTATGGAAGAAAATACTCTGCTGCTTATTATATAGGATATAATCGATATTCCTCTTTATAGTAACGATGGTGATGATATACGATGGGTGGCTAGTTGGCGACCATCCGCGTTAAGGACCATTGTAGCTTAAGGACCATCCGCGTTAAGGACCATAAATGGTCAGTACTCCCAACCTACAGATACTGCAATCAGTCTACTTGAAAGACCAGTTATGAGGGTCAACGACAGTCGGAGGCCACACACATCGGGTATAGCTACCTCATTTGCGCCCATTACTTTTTCTCCTGATAGCCATAGCCCCTGCCTCCATAGCCTCTGCATGTGATGTCTTTCACTATCCCAAGAGTGTGAAGATGTTTGTTGTGCCGGCAGTGCCCCGTTTTCTGTAAGTTGTCTTAGCTAAGAATGAGTTACCTAATAGTCCTCTTATTCTCGAGCATTCACAGGAATCTCCTGAGGTGGTTCACTTCCTACGTCCGCAATAGTCAGGCTGCTGTCGTGAGATGACATTGTTCTAAATTCACTGCTGTCTCATCCGGTATACCGTAAGGCTCGAATCTCGGTCCACTGCTCTTTAACGCATATATAGGCGATATAGGTACCTGTTTATTCTGGTTCGAATACATTCTCTACGCAGATAATATGAAAGTATATTCATCCATCCAAAGTAATAAAGACTGCGAGAATATAATCGCATTTAAATCGGCCTATCGCATCAGTAATGGCATTGATGCCTCAAAATGTCATAAAATCTCATTCACGAGAAATATTTTAAAAATCGGCTAGGATTATCATGTCAATGCTCGGTGATATCGGTGATACCATGACCAAAAGCACTTGCGTTCATGACCTCGGTGTATACCTCGACAGCACATTTCTAGGTGATAGTCACTGTCAGCAGGCAGCAGATAGAGCGTACAGAATGCTGTGGTATCATGTTGATGATAACTAAGCCTTTTTGGGGCACCAGGGCCACACTGAAGTTATACAACAGCTACGTCCGAAGCATTCTTCAATTCGCATCTCCCATTTGGTCTCCGCAATATAGCGAGCACAAAGCCATACTGTAGAGGATTCAAAACCGGTTCGTCCGGTGCCTAGCCTAACGTGAACACTGCGTTTGACTCCTACCATGAAAGGCTGCAACACTTTAATATGCTTTCGCTTGAGGACCAGCAAACTGCTGCAGATATGACTACATGATATCGTCAATGGGGCCCTGGATAGCCCATACCTAATTATAGCCCATACCAATGTAAAACCTGTTCTATAGAGTTATTCGAACCCACGAGATGACATTCTAACTTAATCGTTTGTCACGAATGTATAATAATAAATTCACAGAACATAATATTTATAGCAGTAAGAAAATTAGTTCCAAAACGGCAGCGCGATCGGTCCTTGAAACAGCATTATAATAATATATTTACATGCTATTCATGTATCTAAATATTTATACATTTATATTTTTTCTTCGTCTACCTATGTATATTTTATTTTATTT
>JAOPUG010000181.1:6907463-6922295 GCA_027564375.1 Micropterix facetella
TGAAATTGCAGATGTTAAAGTCGAACTGAAAGAATTTTGAACATTTGATTCCACTTATAAATAGATAAGTTTAACGAATTTACGCGTGAAGGTTTTTAGCATACGACGTTTCGGAGATGTTGCAACCGCCGTTGTCTAGGGTAGATTAAAGTGCTGTCAGTCATCCGTTGTTCTGTGGGTAGGCGGCAAACTGCTGCTGTTACTGCGTAGATTATAACGGTGGTGGGGTGGCGGGTTCGGCTTGTGCGAATTTTGAAAATCCGCCATGCACACAACACTTACTGTATCTTGTGTTACGTCTTTGCGTTTGTCAATGGGCATTGAGAACATTTTAAGAAGCGGATTCCACATAGTAGAAAGTTTTAAACCGTCGTCTCTATTGAAGTTCGGAGTACTTCTTATTTCGATGGCTTCCCGGATCATGCGCAGAAAGTAAAATTGTTCTTTGGATAGCACAATGGGATTTTGAAACTGCTATCCAATATGTGTTTGCAGATCGCCTAAACGTTTTTAACCGCTTTGATGTGTTCCATCAGTCGAGTGGCTATGGGCCGTTTTATTTGTCCAACGTAGGCTAACCCATAGCTGCATTCAATTTTATACACACCCGGAGTTTGCAGTGGTATTACATCCTTTACAGGCCTCAGAGATCGAGCTATATTTTGGGTCAGTTTGAAGATCGTTTTTATATTGAATTTGTTTAGCATCTTACTTATTCGATCTGTCACATCCTTGACGTATGATAAGAATGCTATTGATCTGCTAGGCTTCTGAGTTTCTTCTGTATTGGATCGTGTTCGTTAATCTTATCTACTTATAATGTCAAATAATTGTGATAGTCTTCGATTCCATATTTTAATCCCCATAGATAAACTTATAGAGATTCAAATAGCATTCATAAAAGTATTCTGATTACTTTTTCCAAAATACTGACACTGCAAAAACCATAGTAATATGCACGGAATGGGGCGCTACAGTACTCTATCCAAGAAATTTGGAGCCCAATGATCTTCAGTCATGGTTGTGAACTCTTCGTATTGCAATATCTCTTGTCACTACGTAAGATGAAAAGCAAGCGCTTAAGCTGTATAAAATTCTGAGTTCCGCTCCGCGACTAGGAGAGCCTTAAGAAAGAAGAGTCAGAAATTAAAATGACCTGGCAACGTTTGAGCAAAAACGCTATTAAAATTTACAAACGAAAGAAGGAAAAATTACTTGGTTGCCGATTGAAACTGGCAGAAATAAGGAGAATTCAATTATTTCACATATTCTCGTTTTACAATATTCCTAATACTGAAATAACTACTATATAAATATTATAAGTAGGTATATGTATATATTTATATATAAGTCGGGGCAGTAATTTATATGTACCTATCTATTATTAATTATTATGGTTTTAATCTGAGTTTAAAATTATGTGCGCACAGAAAACCTCTGAAGTGTAAAAGAAAAAAAATCTACCCTAGTATGGGCATTATCCTAGTTGGGTAGTTTTTGTGTTACTTTCTCTCACCTTTTTTGTTACTTTCTCTCAAAATAAATAAATAAACTTGGCAGAGGGAACACTGTTTGTCAAACTTCGGCCCATATGATTACATTCTGACCTCGTTATTTTTGTCTAAACAGATGGATTGACCCCAGGCGACATGTACTTTATTTTACGTAACTCATCATGGCCATCAACTTTTATTTTCGCTATTTCTACCGTTAATTCTGACTTTGTGACGCCATCCAGCAGACAATTCGAAAATTAATTCATGACCTTGGCCGTACCAATAGAGGGTATCGGCCGATAGAGGGTTTTGACATTTGTCGATCAGTATAGAGCGTATCATTAAATTAAATAAATAATATTAATAAAACCAAATCAATGACCACCTCGTTTTACGCGTCTCATGATGGCCAACCGTTTTTATTTTAGCTATTTCCACCGTTTATTCCGTTTTAAGCTGATGGGGACAATTTGTATAGCAGGTACCCCAACCGTAGTTAGTAGACCCCAAAATCAACTGGCTTCTCCGCATTCGCCATAAATATCGATTGGCGAAAGAAATTTTTAAAATGGACGTAGTTTACTCGAGTTATCGTGTATAGTAACAATTTTACGCATGATTATAAGATTTCGGGCCCCTGCAAGGTGGGCCGAAGTAATAAAATAAAGAACGACATCCAGAACGATACAACATCTTGTCTCTCACTATACAAAGCGAGATAGCCGTAATAAGAGGTCCGAGACGAAGAAGAACATCTTGGCTCAGAAATGTTCGAGAATGGGTTCATAAATCTGCCAGATATTCATTCCGAGCTGCAGCCAATAGTCGTAATAGCCAATGTTCAATAGAATCCTTGGTGCTTTGAGCCGGGTCGCGAAACTCTTACTTGACAGAGAATTTATTTGCATCCAAGTGCACAAAAAAAAACACAATATAAATATTATTGACCGTAAACAATAAAAAAAGAAAACATTATGCACATGTAGAGATCTACTTTATGTCGATGAGGGACATCCTCAAAATACTCTTTTATAGGATGCCACAGGAATTGTTGCGTAGCTACAGAATAATATGACAGATGCAGTGTCCAAAGTAGAGGAAAAGGTTTACCGAAGGTGCCGCTTTAATAACAATTAATGTTAAGCCCTGAAGTAAAGACTGCAATAGATTCAGACTTCTTACCTCTGATTAAACCATTCTCAGTAGATATGGATCAATAGGCAAAGCTGCCTTTAAAAGTAGAGTGTCTACATTGGTATAATTGCCGAGCTGTATCTAAATCGTCTTATGAGGAAGAATGAGTAGGTAGGAGTTTGTTTCTAACTATTTTTGGAGTGAGTTTAACACGGAAACAAGACCTTCTTCAGGCATTTGAATCTTGCTTTAGTCAACTTTTTCTAACCATGATCCGTATACGCAGTCGGGTATAATCAAGGATTAATATCGATCAACTGCATCCTAATATTCTGAGTGAAGATATTCCCTGATTCGACAAAGAGACTTTAGATGGGGAAAACACTATTAATTCATCCCACCCGGAAGGAAGTGGGCCAAAGTTATTAAATCATGCGAAAAATGTAATGAAATTAAATTGTCAAAAAAGACTTTTCTCTCGACGTTTGACATGTCCTAGAATCCATCTAAACCAACAAAAATGTGTGTGTCTGGATGTGCGGACGTTACTATGTACGATAACTCGAGTAAACTACCCCCGTTTTAAAAAAAAATCTTGCGCCAATGGATAGTTATGGCCAATGCGCAGAGCCCAGTTGATTTTGGGGTTTGTACAACCTACGGTTTGGATACTTGCCATATACTGTCCTCATAAAATCAGTTTTTTGCATTTTTAGAGGTTAAAACAATTTTAGGTTGGAAATGGTAAAAAGAAAAGTGGCCATGATGAGACACGTAAAATGAGGAACATGTCGCCTAATGTCAATGCATTACATTGATCGGGTCACTATCAACCACACAAAGTTTTTGAAGAGCTTGTTCTCTCAGAGTAAATAAAGCGGAGGAACATTTGGAACGTCACGAGATTCATCTCTGGTGTCACATTTGAACCCCTTCCAGACAGTAACTCCTCTTCATTAAGGGGATAATTATAGGAGTGGCACAATTAATCTCTTATGGTTTATGTGCTCAGTTAAGGTAGTTGATTTAAACTACCCTGAATATACAAGAAAATAATTATATGGGCCCTTTGGATTTCCTCCCTTGCCAAGTTTACTTTTGAATTTAATATAGTATTCGAAGGTAAAAATGTTCCTTAAAGTCCAATCCAAACTGCGAATGACAACTGCGCGGAGGATGACTTTCGATTAACAACAATGTCGGGATGATTTATGGAGTTAGATTTAGCCAGATTTTCGTTTTCATTTCATCAGAAAATATTGATTTTCAGCACGAAGATCACATACAAACTTTTTTACAGACTTCCTAATATTCGATGGTCAGACGATTATTTGCAAACTCTCCAGTGTGTAGGCTGCTGGATCTGTTTGTTAAGCACCATAGCAGGATGTGCAGCTGAATATCCATAGCCTGGATTTCTTTCTTCAAGTTCACGATGGCCTTCTTCGCATTTACCAGTGGAGAGCTGTCGTTGATCGACATTCCTATTTGAAAAAAAAATGCTACAATAAAGACACCAAAACATGCTTACTACGGATATGTAGACATCATATTCACCACTAACGTGTATGAGAGAAAGTTAGTCGGAATCATATCGGACCACCTAATCGACGGACAAACACAAACTCTTATCAATTGACATAGTTCTTATCAGAATCGGTCCAGTAATTGCCGAAATAGAGGATTGAAGATTTCATGACATTAGGAGTTCATGAAGCGATAGGAGATCGTCTGACGAATCAGCCACCATTCTCATGAAAGCGAGACAGAGTTAAAGCGTGTAAAAGGGAAGAATATATACATGTCAAAAAATGTTCCAAATTTGAAATGCAGCAGCCACTGTTAAATGAAAGTGCATTAGGTCATAACTCCTGGTGAAACATGCGCTCCTAATGCTGTGAATCAGAATTTCAATTTGAGTCTTTCGTCGACAAGTCCAATTATCGACTGTTGGTGGTTACTCAGAATAGCTCGATAGTTTAGGAGATTATAATATACTGCGATAAAACTGCTCTACCTTTTGATTCTGTCCTCTGTTTTATGATTTCGACCTTGTCATTGATGTCACTTAACTGTTCTTGCCTCTCGGTGACTCCACCGCTTACCGTCTGAAAGCAATATTGAATTATTCAGTAGAACCTCAGCCTCAAAATCAAAGAAAATGGTAAGAAAAAAACCCTCCCTTACTCTTCAATATAAAAGTCAACTTTTGTAACAATCCCGGAAAATGTATAATGCCAAAAGGGACTATCGAACCATGTCCCAGTTTTTAATACATCTACACACTTTTCTCTATCAAGTAACTTAATTCTCATTGAAATCAGAGGTTGTTCGGTGAGTCAGCCGTCATTCAACTCTTGCGAGAGAGAGATAGTTTACAGGGTGTGAGATAGTTTAAAATAAAGAAAGTTTAAAATTTGAAATGCAGCCGCTCTTGTAAAAACGAGATACTCCTTATAGAACATGTGTTTCTAATATTTTAACTGGGAATTACAATGGATTTGGTTGTTTATGTTTAAAATATTGTGTTTGATGTGTTCATCTTCTTCTTGCAGTGCCGTTTTAGCTAATGGATTTTTACGACCATAACTGTCAGTATATATATATATAGGCCGAATAAGGCCTATGTTCGACCATACAAAGGCTGTACGTTAAAATTACTTACAAATCGAAAATAGGTAGAACATTGGGGTTATTTTACTAAGATCTCGACCTATTGCTAGAATAAGTCGTAAGTCAAGAATAGGTAATATTTGAAGTAATTTTGATCAAATTTTTGCTCAGATATGAGCATTGTAAGTAAAATCGATTAGGTCGTCAAACATTATTATTTCTTTTTTTCTAATAAATATTTATTATTTCTAAGGTGTATTGCTATTTTGAGAAGTAAAACCATTCACTTGTATGACAACATTTGATTCTGCAAAGCTTCATTTAGTTCCATTAATAAATAACAGGAAAAGTAGCAATATACATCGGCAACTTTGGCCTGTCCCTTGATTGGTAACTGACTTATCCACAATGGTTTAAAACCTATTCCAACAAGTTTCTCATATCACTATGATTCTAAAAATACCCATATACGATATGCTTGCTCTATCTATTGGTCAGATCTTTCTCCAGGCTAAGTAAACCAGGATACACTTGCAGCAGCACCTGCGGGACACGATCGAATTTGCTGCCACCTGGTGGTGCTTAGGGTCACCCAGGGACGCTATGCATATTGTTGGGTGCAATCATTGGCACGTTGGCACAATGTGCATATTGTCCGTTGCAATCGGTGGTGAAACGATGTGCATATTGTCGGTTGCAATCATTAGCAAAATGATATGCATAATGTTGGGTGCAATCGTTGGCGAAACGATGTGCATATTATCGGTTCCCATCGTTGGCAAAACGATGTGCATTTTGTTGGGTTCAATTGTTGGCGAAACGATGTGCATATTGTTGGGTGCAATCGCTAGCGAAACGATGTGCATATATCGGTTGCAATCGTCGGCGTAACGATGCGCATATTGTTGGGTGCAATCGTTGGTGAAACGATGTGCATATTGTCGGTTGCAATCGGTGGCGTAACGATGCGCATATTATTGGGTGCAATCGTTGGCGAAACGATGTGCATATTGTCGGTTGCTATCGGTGGCGAAACGATGTGCATATTGTTGTATGCAATCATTGGCGAAACTATGTGCATATTGTCAGTTGCAATCGGTGGCGAAAATATGTGCATATTGTTGGGTGCAATCGTTAGCGAAACGACATGCATATATTCCAACAAGTTTCCCTCGTCTTCACGATTCCAAAAATACCATATATGCTATGCTTGCTCTACATATAAGTCAGATCCACCCCCAGGCTGAGTAAACCATGATGCACTTGCAGCAGCACTTGCGCGACTGATCGAATTTTCTGCCACCTGTGGTGCTTAGGGTCACCCAAGGAGACTGCATACTAAATTTGGATAAGATCGGACAGAGAAGTCTTCGAATCCATGGTCTGATATTCCAAATCTACATTCTTATACTTACAATTAAAATAACAGTAACAAAGCATAGAAGATGCGTGGTTTTTTTCTACTAACAGGTTGACTAATTTGGTCACTTTGACATTGAATCAACGTTGATATTACTGCTAGTTGTCAACATTTGGTAGAAGTTACTTCAAGTCACTTGACCTTGAAGTAGAATCTACCTAACTAATATCTAATCAACGTCGAGTCTTTACTCACTTTGTTCGATTCGACATTGAATCGATATAATTTCTACCTTGAAATCAAATTAGGTAAAATTTACCAAGTTAGGTAATGTTGACGTTCCTAAGGGTCATGGCAATAAAGTCACATAAATATCCATCAAATGCTCTATTTAATGATCTGTGAGTTCTGGACATTTGGCAGATTTATGTTAAAGTAACCTTATTTTACTATCTCAACAATGCACTCACATAACATCAATGACTGCAAAATTTTGGTTGTGCGTCAGCAAACCATGTAATTAAAATAACCAAAAGTAAATCTGTGCAAAGGCACTTTAGTTCTATAGCTTCTAGACTTTTATAATTACTTTCAGGATACATTAAAAATGTGCAGAAGTATACAAATGAAAATAGAAAAAATGACTTTGTTGCTTATTGAAACCGGCAGAGAAAAGGTGAATGTAATTATTTCATATATTCTTGTTTATCACGACAAACATATATTAAATTGATGTTACTATCAATTTAATTTATTTATTATATTATATCGCTAATAAATATAAATAAATATGTAAATGGTCATTTGGCTAAATAAATCTTTAATCTCCAAAAGTTCTTCGTCGATTGCTTTGAAATTTTGACACAATGTTGCATTCAATACTAGCGTCATCTGTTGAACGTAATAGAACGGGCATCAGAACGGGCATCGTGACTAATCTACAGCAATGCGTGGCGGGGTACAGCTTGTCACTAATAAATACGAGTATGTTGAAATAATTGAAATAATTATATAAAGAACTAATATTGAAATAATTACTATGTAAATATTATAACAGGTTATATGTACAATATACGTTTATATATAAGTGGGAACAATAATATATATGTATTTATTATCCCAGTTTTTAATTTGATTTTAAAATTAAGAATTGCGCATAAAAAAAACTCTGAAATGTAAAAGAAAAAACAACCTACTTTAGTATGTGTATTATCGCAGCTGGGTAGTTTTTATGTTTATACCATTTTTGTTACTTCCTCTTAAAATAAATAAAAAATACAAAAATAGTAAAAAAAAACTAAACTGTTTGCTGGGTATAGATTCAAATATGGAACCCATACTTCCAAAAGATCGACTTGCTTGAGGGAGCTCAGCGCCGTTTCACAAAAAATCCATAAGGTGCTGAACAAGGATTACATTTGTTCAGCCTTACGTCAAATGTTTACCCTTAGTGTCATCGTAGACATTCACAGAAACTGGTGAAGTCAGACTTTTCATTTAATCGACGAAGAAAAACTTTTGTGAACCTTGTGGTGAATGACTGGAATGGACTCTATAACTAAGTTCAAAAATGACAGTTTTAAACAGGGTCGACAATTAATGCACTGTGAAAAATTTAAGCTGGTGATGGTTAAAAACAATGAATGCAACAATAAAGTTGTATATCTTATTAAAATAATAATACCGATTATAGTATTTAGCAAATATAAGAATACAATGTACAATATGACATGTGCACAATATGAAATCAAAGACTATCGTGGTTGTTTGATATTATAAATAAAATAATTAGAATTTACCGTGTGAAGTTTGTAGTACCCGATGTTTCGGCAATATTACAACTGTCGTTGTCCAACACTATACTGAAGTATTGTCAATCGTCATCCGTTGTTCTGCGGGTAGGCGGTAAACTGTTGCTGTTACTACGCAGATTATAATGGTAATAGGGCGACGGTTTCTACGCATGTGAATTTTGGAAATTTGCCATGTACACAACACCCAGTGTATCTTGAGTTACATCCTTGCGCTTGGCGATGGGCATTGAGAACATTTTAAGAAGAGGGTCCCGCGTAGTAGAGAGTTAGAAACCATTTCAATAGACGACGTGGAACCCTCTTTATAAAATGTTCTCAATGCCCATCGCTGAATGCAAGGAACTAACACAAGATACAGTGAGTGTTGTGTGCACAGCGGATTTTCAAAATTCATGCGCGACGAATCAGCAATCCCACCACCGTTATAATGAACATAGTAACAGCAACAGTTTGCCGCCTATCTGCAGAACAACAGATGACGATTTATAGTACTTCAGTCTACCCTGGACAACGGCGATTGCAGCATCGCCGAATCGTCGGGTGCTACAAACTAATGCGGTAACTTCATTTTATCTTATTTATATAATTACCTTATATTCCACCCTCACTGCATTGAGGGTGTTCTGAAGATCGGCGAATTCCTTGACCAATCCTTCGAATTGGCCGTTAAGTATAGTTTCTCGAGCTCGCACTTTTTCTAGGGCTGATGATAATTGGCCATGGAGGCGAGTTAACTGGTTTCCAGTTGTCTTCTTACGCTCTGCCAAATCTGGATATATAAGAATATTTTTTTACTGAAGTATAAAACTATTATAAAACAAACTATTGTAGAAAGGGGTTCTCACTACCGGGTAATTCTGGCTCCCAGTTGGAGTCCAGTCCGTTAGTAGACCAGGTTGTAATGAGTACCGGTCTGTAAGGAATACTTATAACAATTTTTGTGATCTCCACACCCTCATGAACAAATTTGATGAAATAGTATAAGTAGTATGTAGCTGTAAAAATACTATAACCAGGGCGCCAGCTCGCGGGATGCGAAGAATCACAAGTCGGTCTCTTACAAAAAGAGCAGCTGGAAACCTAAATAATTTTCAGCGCAGATGGGATCCTAAAATATCCTCTGAAGAGAGCCGGCTAAGATTTTTTGGGTATGAGAAACTCTCAGACCAAATGAGGATATTCCTGGTATATGGGGGCACTCTGAATGAGTGGCTCAGTTCGGCAAAGGGGTATATTAATGATTTTACTTCTAATTATTATGATTGACTATATAAATGAGATACTACATATGTTATTTTATTATTTGTTAATATAATTTCGCTATTATATCATGATTTTGCAGAAACATTACTTATATTTGCATTTTATTCCTGGGATAAAACTGTATAAAATAAAACGTTCGTTCACGATAATATTGTCAACGTTTGAATTGAAGCAGGCGGGGGAATAATAAATATCGCCACCTATTGGCAGTACTTTTAATAGTAATAAATTGTATATTAATTAATGCATGGTGATGACTGTTCGTCGATGTCTAAGCCAAGAAACGAACCTCTGAAATAATTTTAAGAAAATATTATATTGATCTGAAAAACCTACGGTTTAAAATATTCATTTTACTATATCTACTCCGAATTTGGGCTCGAAGTTGCAAAAAACTTTATCAAGCGGACTAATCATTGCATTCCAAGTAGCCGCCTTTTTTTTTTGGCTCACAGGTAATTCTATTCCGCAGCGCCGGCTACTTACTATGGCATCAGAAAGACCCATTCTGGTTTGCGAACGGATCACTCACAGCTCTCACTCAACCTTTCTTCACTCGCATGACCCTGTCTCTCTCTCTCATAAAGAGGCTAATTGGGAGGTGTCAATGCAACGGGCGAACCCGCCACCCCAGGGAGCTCTATCGATAATAATCGTTCTTTCACCAGTGGGATGAGACGCAAAGACTTGCGGACAAAGACAAGTCACAAATCCAACTATGTCACATAGCCTGTAATAGTCCAATACCTTGCACTGGGAAGTGCCACCCAGTTGGGCAGTTCTCATTCATTTACTACTAGATTTGGACGGCTTTCTCCATCCCCCCATCTAGTCACGGATTCAAGGTCACTTGCGCTGCCTCTACCTGGTATGCCCGGTGGGCAATTTATTGCGGATCAGAGGCCCCCTTTGCCCTTCAAGCTCACTCGAGATAGGCGACATCAGGTCAACATCTACCCTTGCGTCATAAGAAGCGAATGTTTCCAAACTCCCTCCGTTATTTGCCGGACTGCGCATGCTAGGCTGACACGCGCTAAGCTGATACTAGGATATACAAACTGCCCAGAGCCACCCGAGGTAATCCCTGGATCCGCACTTCCGATCCCAACTGTCAATACAAAGAGGCCATTAGGCCCAAGCTGCATGGAACCATTAAGATCCTAGGAAGGCCAGTTCAGAGTGCCACTGTAACGGATGAACTCGACATCCCAAGATGTTATGACTATATAAATCATTTTTCACCCGTAAGATGATTACACTGAGATTTTGTCAAAGATGATCCACTGACCCACTAAGCCAACAACCCGTGAGAGTCCAACTCATTACCGCGAGGCACTGGGAATTTTCAAGCCCAGTGGGGCCCATACTCCCACTCCCAGATTTGGATGGATTTCTCCATCCTCCAGTCTGATCACGGATTCAAGATCGCTTGTGCGGTCTGGAACTGATGTAAGCGATAATTCGTAACTCGAATTTATCGCGGATCCGAGGCGTCCTTTGACTGTCAATTATCACTCGAGATTGAATGGCCAACAGATCGTTTTCAAGGATAGGTGACATCAGGTAACACCTACCCCCACTGACATAGAAAGCATACGCCCCCAGACACCCCCGGTTATTCGCCAGAATGCGAAAATACAATATAAACATTAAAAGTATTTATTGTATCAGAACCTAGAAACTTTCAGTATGGCCTATGTACAGCATGAAAAACTATAAAAGTGTTGAATAAGATATGACTCTATGGTTGATTATGAAGGCAGGAGATGATTTAAAACTCCAACTTACCATTTCTATATGTTTGCATCTGGGAAAGTCGGGTGCGCCAGTCCCGACCATCGGCAGTTAATCTGAAATTATATATGAATATTGTTTGAAACATTTAAAATGAGTTTCTGGAGGCGATAGACTACCAAAAGCACAATTGTGTCCATTCTCTCACAGTTCAAAATAGTCCAGCTCTCCACTATATAGGCCACCAATGGATACTATCCTACTTCAGGCAATGACAACAGGCTCTAAAAACTTGTGATTGTCGAAAAGATTGAGGGCAAAAGAGTAAGTACATTCCACGAGGGGTGGCAGCCGTACACCAAAGAAGCTATTCCGAGTAACCCACCCATAGTCGGTGGATTGCATCATCAATTCTATCGGTTGGATTCATTTAAATTCTGATCTGCAGCATTAGGAGCACATGATTCATGAGGAGTTATCTCTTAATTCAATTCGATATAAGAGCGGCAGCGTCATTTCGGATTTGGAACATTTTTCGAAACGATTGTGATCCTCTCTTTCACATATACACTGCTGTGAATAAGTCTTCTAATGGTTACCCACAAAATAAGCGCAGTCGTGTTTTTGAAAGATAATGGTGTGCCCATCCCTTTTTTTTGTCGGAGTTGTTCATTCACTGGAGGAGTTATAAAACTATTAGACATTTCTACAATCTTCGTGAGTTGGAAAACAATTAAGAGAGTAGACAATAGTTCATTGTCACAAAATGCCATTCTCGTCTTTACCTGAAAAAAGGTTTTGTATTCAACGCTCCTGTTGGTTTTGAGTAGTTGCATCTTGAACATGTTGCAAGATAGTTGTTTTGAATAATTTTCTCAATGAATATTTTAAAAAAATATATTTCGAAATACCGTTGTTTAAACCTGCTATGGAAATGTACTATTTTACTTATACCATAAAATTGTAATATTTATTGAAAAAAAACAATGTATTTTTTTATAATCTCATTGTGACAGAAATAGTATAAGCGTGGTGAAAGCGTTGAATGACCTGGTATATATCATTACTACAAAAATATACTGGTGAAATTAAAATGTTCAAGCGAATATTGCTTACCGAATCCGCAGCGCTGGTGCGGCTCTTTCTAGCTCAAGTTTCCATGCTTCTGGATCATATGTTAAAGCAGAATGGAATTTTCCACTATCTAAAATATAAAACATAGTTTTATAAATCAGCAATAATATACTAACAGAAAATATACAAATATACTTTCAGGATTTCTGGCAAGATTGTTTTTGAAATGGATCAAGGATTTCAGAGGGATCTGTTTTGGGGCTAGTATTATTCCTTCTATACTTGACAGCGCTATACATATATAATATAGTAAGTACAAACGGAGCTGCCATGGAATTAACCGAACAAGGTCGGGCCCATCATATCCTACAGCATCTTTATCGTATCATATCAGCATCAATAAAGCATTATATAAAACATTGATGTTCACTAAGAAGAGTATTGGGCCCAGTGCGCTACCCTGTGGGACCCCACAGGAGCATGGCAGAGATTCACCTGTCTCGCTGTCTATTTAAACTTGTTATGTAACATACGAGGAAATATTTGACCACTCTGGGGGTGACTTAATCGTGACATATAAGATCCTGACTGCATTTGGGCCCTAATAGAGCTGTGCAGCTTGGGTCCTAATGGCGAACTCTGTTATCATGGTCGGCCCGACTCCCGGTTCAACTCCCATCCGGCAGCCTCCCCTAAGATGGACTAACCTGGTGGACCCACTGTGTGGCAGATCACGGGGAATACCTCAGGCGGCCTTGAATAATTGATGCACTGGTCGGTGCTCAATCGACGAATAACCGGAGTAGTGTGATTAGTGTATACTTTTCTATAGAGCGGGGGTAGATATGTACCTAAAAAGTCTATCCAGAAATGATCCGTTTGCCACCCAATCTTAAGTGACAAGCCGAGTAAAGAATGCCCGGATCCGTGACAAATTCGGTATGAATTGACGCTATTATGAGGTAGAAGCCGCGTAAGCGTCTTCGAATCTGTAACCAGACGGGAGGTCGGAGAAATCTGTCCAAATCTTGTAGTGAGTGCATGAGGGCCCCTCTGGGTATAAAAATTCCCAGTACCTCGCTTTAAGGAGTCGGACTCTCGCGGGCTTTTGGTGATGGATGCTAGGTACGTGGATCATCCTTCGTCTCAAGTCTCTGTGTTCATCTCAGGGTGACATAACGATATAGTTCGTTGAAACATCCTGAGGTGGCGTGTTCGCCCATAGGTCTGACACCGACACTGCATCGTATGACGTTCCTGTGTTGCAGACTATCTACATCATGAACACTAACACACATCTGCGTGGACATCATCTGAAACTAGCTTGAATCATTCCATTCAAATCCTAAAAAACATTTCCTCAGCAGTAGAGTGGTAGACGAATGGAATGATTTCCTTAAAGAAGTGATCAGTGCCAAAACTGTCAACGACTTTAAAAACTGTACTTATTCCACAAAAAATGTAGTGCAAGAATGGACTCTGGCTCGTGGATATCGTATATAGGCTCAGGGCTTCAGGGATGTCAGATATAGCTTGGGGCTTCGGGGATATTCGATTCCCATGAAACAGTTAATTCTACAATAAATGGCTATTTTCTGATATAGTAAATAAAGCGTTAAATCTGAACGGAGTGCTGTGCCTCCAAGACTTTCGGGGAAATGATAATGCTTAGAGGCTGAATCGACCTATTTACCATATTTTTCTTTTTCGTCTTCTGCTTCTGAATCGTCCGACAGCGCATCAAATTCTTCTTCAACTCTGTCAAGGAGCACTTCCGACTCATCCTCAATCTGATCAATTTCATCTAAAGCCTGCTCAGACTCTTGACTTTGCTTGGCAAAAGGTTTTTTCCACTTGGAATTCACGGCTTTTAGAGCGAAATCGCAGAGCTTCTCGAGAACGAAAATGACTTCTTCACCAACACCTAAAAAAATGAATGATTAACATATACAGCCCTGTAAGAAAAAGAAAAAATATACACAAATCAGAGGGTACAAATGTTACATAATGTTACTGTCTCTCTTGAAAGTGGAATGATGGCCGTTTTCATGATATCTTATGTAATCTATTGCCATCTCGCTCAGATAAAATTTCAGAGAAAATTCCATCAAACAATAGGCGATAGAGATCGAATAGACAAGACGGTGATATTTTTTTGAGGAGAAATGGTGGAACGGCGCTAGATTCTAGTTTGAAAACAGTGAAGTCTCGAGTGACCCGATTCCTTGTTCAATCTTTAAATTGCTCTATTCTTCCATGATCCATCACTCTTTCTCTCTCTCTCTCTCTCTCTCTCTCTCTCTCTCTCTCTCTCTCTCTCTCTCTCTCTCTCTCTCTCTCTCTC
>JAOPUG010000181.1:6985730-6999060 GCA_027564375.1 Micropterix facetella
GGGGTGATAGAACGAACATATCGTTAAAACGCTCCGGGGTGGACGAGTTCGCTCGTAGCAGGTGACACCTCAAGTTGAGCCGGGAGTCATTCATTCCGTTGACATTAACGATTCTTTTGTGAGTCAGTTCTTCTACAGTTCCTCATTCCAATTATTTTTAATAAGAATCAACGCTATTCCATCTTCTATTGTTGGCCTTATAGCTTCCAATCTGTCAATAAATTCACATCTCTCGGCTCATTAATCATTGGAGAAAACAACATCAGTGAAGTGGTGAAAGTAGGTGTTAATGTAGATTCCAATCTTAAATTAAATCTCGTTGCCATCCCGAAGGATGAAGACACCCTCTACAAGACTCACATCACATCAGTCTTAACTTATGCTCCAGAAATATAGATTTCCACCAACCCGAATAAAAAGGCATTAGATATATTTGAACGTACAATAAGTGGGCCATAACAAAAGTTTCTGGAACTGGCCACATGAGATAAAAATATTAAAAAAGTAATGCCTGTTTTTGGACTTAGAACTCTTTGCCTGTAGAATACATTTTATTTTTTATGTCTGTCATTTGTTTTTGGCGCCATCTTCTTAACATTTATTTTGAGAATATTTTGAGATTTAAGTTGAGAAAATTTTCGATATATGATTTTTAATATTTCTTTTGAAGCCAACAATAAAGTTGACAAAGATTTCAATTAGGTGATTATTAATTTACGCGATGACAGGCAGGGGAAGAAACCCCGCCCACCACCCGGGCAGTTCTAACGACATAATTGTCATTTTATCTTCCCGAGATGTCGTGCGACGACAACCCCACGCGTACCAGAAGGGTAGCGCGTGAGGGATGGGCGAACGAAGACAAGGAGGTATACACTGGGTTTCTACCCCCACCCGCACCCCATAACTCGTTTATTGAAAACAAAAATACAAGTAACAATTTATGCTAAAGAGGTAGGACAAGTTTTGGCTTGCCAACAGTCTTTTGCTTGCGAAGTCTTGAACCTGGTCTGTGCTTCAACATAATGCCAACTTTTGTCCAGCCAAAAGAGAATCCTGAAGGTTTGGTCGATAGAAAGATACTAACACTCTGGTAATGTAGAGTTGTAACAGTCAAAGCGATAGCAGATGTTCATTAGCAGACGTGACATTAAATAAAACGACATAAAGTTTAACGGAATTTGCATATTTAAAAGCTGTTAAAAATACTAAAGCGAATCACTCTCTAAGAACCGTTAATTTTCACCAACAGTTAGATAACTATATCTCAGCTGTTGCCGCTTGGCCTGAATATCGTCGGCGAAAGAGAAAGCCGCCGCGAGAGAATGAGAGGGAACGTCTAGTTTAAGAACCAGAAACTATCACGGTAGCACCCCAAATATCATATTGTTAACACTGTTTACACCAGGCAGAAATTGCTCGATGCGGTCGGTTGTTACGTTGAAGAGTGTCCGTCCCGTGTCTGGTACACTGAACATTGACTTCTTTTTTCTGCTTTTCAGTTTTTCGTGGTATTTGCTGTTTTCAAAGTAGTCTCCCTGACAATTTATACACTTTTTTCATTCTTTGAAACCAGTCTTCTTCAGATATCTTCTCAATTTCTTATCGGATCGCTATCACCGCCGCTTTTGGGGTCGTGATCCGTATACCTCGAAGTTTGTCCTTAATGTTTTGAAAACAAAAAGAAATCACAGGGTACGAGGTCCGGACTTTATGGGGGGTGCGTTATCAGTTCCATGGTTGAGATATTCAAAAACGCCGTTGTCACCGTTGCGGAGTGGGCGCCTTCATTGTCGTGATAGAGGACTACTCTGCTGCGAAGACGCTTTTCACAAACTTCTAAAACCCTGGGAAAGCATATGTTAACGTACAAATCTGCAGAGATTGTTCTTATTGGTTTTCAAGGGTAATTGACGTGTAATGTCCAGTTTTGCTAAAAAAGAAGCAACCATCATTTTACCAGCGCTTCGACCTTTCTTGACTTTTGTTCTCCAGATTGTGGACTCCAGACGGCGGAGTGAGGAAAGACTCACTCCGCCGATTGACTCTTACTTTCAGGTTCGTAACAGTACACACAGCTTCCGTCTTCTGTTACGATATCATCATATACTGCTAATATCCTCTAACTCATGCGGTATCCATCTCGTAAAAATCTGCCGAACTTTCTATAGGTGTACGTGCAAAATATTTTGCACTTGGCTCATGCCAATGTTCAATGTTTTACGAATTTGCTGATAGCTATGTTTTTATCCGATTGAATTAGTTGTCGTACAGCATGAACTTTGAGGTATTGATTACACAAATCACAAGACAAATCCACTTACCAAGCTCCACCTAGGCCCGTAAGAGTCTGACTCCTACCGCGAGGCACTGGGAATTTTCAAATCCAGAGAGGCTCTCAAGTCGCGCCCTTACTCCCAGATGCGATCAGATTACTCCGATACCCCGTCCGGTACCAGGTTCGAAGTCGCGTGCGCGATCCTCTACCTCAAGCGAGCAGCATTCCTAACTGGAATATGGCAGATACGGGGCGTCCATTACTCGGCAACTATCACCCGAGATCGGATGGCCCACAATATCGCTTCTATGGGTAGGCAGCTTGAAGTACCTACGTATCCCCGCTTTCTTAAGAAGCATACACTTCTAAGCTCCTCCAAGTATTCGTCAGTGACAACACGACCGGTTTGCCCGCTACGTGCGCCAGCTGTCCAGATCAGCCCGAGTTCCCGTCCCCGGATTCGCCGCACAGCAGATTCACCGGGTTGGTCCCTTTTCGAGGAGGCTCCTGGATAGGAGTTGCTCCGCGAGCTGGGCCGACCAAAACACACAGACTACACAGAACCATTATGATCCAAAAATATAAACTTTGAGGTATATGTTTTACGACCCCAGAAGCGGCGCTGATAGCGTTCTGAGAAGCTATTGAGAAGACTGGGTAGACTGCTGTCCCCATTGGTTTCAAACAATAAAAAAAAGAATATAAATTGTCAGGGAGAATACTTTGAAAAACAGCAAATATAATATAAATATTTTAAGTGTTTTACTTCATCATAATCCAGAAACTTTCAGTGTGGCCTAAGTATGTTATAGATTCGTGTTGGGTGCGGATGTTGCTACCAACACAAGTGTCACCTGCATAACATCCCACATCCGAACGATCTGCAACGCAGACAAAGGCACACGCGCGCGGATGCGGCATAAGACGACCTTCCATATGTATAGGCTGAAACCGATTGTGTAAGTTGTCTAACGGTGCAAAGTTGAGGCATTTTTAGCGGCATTGACCCAAATGCCACGCGAAAGAAAGAGAAAGCGACGTGCAGTCATCTTTAACAGTTATAATACTGCGCTGTTTCCGCGTCGCTTATTGAGTAGTTGCACTCGAATGCGATTGCTGAGATAACTATCTCTCTCCCTCTAACAGTGAAAAACTGACATTTTGCCATCAAATTTAAGTAACTCCTGCGTGCATTTAAATAAAAATATGAGTCCTTTAGCAACTTTCTTAATCTTAGTACTATGATGCTAAATTTCAATATTTTGTTATTTTTTCTGAATAAAAATAAAAATAAATCACATTTTTATCATTTGCATTTTTCTTGGAATCTATAAGGGCAAATAACTTGAAACTATGGTACGTACCAATTAAATGATCATAAATATTTTGCATTCTTTTTATTTTTTCATTTTAATCTTTCAAAAAACCAAAATATATATTATTTGTTATGCGCCATTTCAGAAGTACGATATCGCACAAGCAATAATAGTCTTTCGGCGTATGACGTCCCGCTGATGTTTCGCTTCCCGTAAGAATCGTATCTCCGCGCAAGCAATAATAGGATTTCGAAGTATTGTAAGCCGCTGGTCGATTTCGGAGTATTGTGAACAGCGGCCCCTTAAAATATCCAGTGGCCGAATTCTTGGGCCTCCCCAAGAGAGGAGTTGGACGAATAGAAATACTGAAGGCTCTATCGTTAGTTGATATTACACACCGGAGACGGGTCGATCCCTTAACGGGAGTTACCCCCATTAAAGACCCTCTTAAGCTACTTTCTTTTAGTATAAATATATATTTGTGTAATAATAAGCCTCGGCCTATAAATGTATTAGGTGGAACACAACAAAATACCCGAGCATTTAATATGTAAAGATTGTGTCAAGGACTTGTTCAAAGATCGCAGATTGGAATAAGCTGAATTGCTCGATTTCAATAATTTATTTATTTATTAATCCCGCACAACAGTCGGTTGCCTCTTTTGTTGACTATTCCTATCATATGTATAATTCTTACGCGGTCAGTGATAAATTCACCCATAAAAAAAAATCTCGACGTTTTGTATTTATCATTTACGTACATACAACTGTCTGTTCATATGACGCCTTGGTTCCTAATGGTTCTGTGCAGCTTTGGCTATAATGACCGTCATGTCAACTTGGCCGGCTCAACTCGCGGGGCTGCTTCTATCCGGGAGCCTCCACGAAGAGGGACCAACCTGGTGAACCCGGTGTGCGGTGGATCCGGGGACGAAAACTCGGGCAGAACTGGGCAGCTGGCGCACGGGACGGGAATACTGACCGTGTCGTCACTGACATACCCGGAGGGGTTTAGAAGCGTATGCTTTTTAAGAAAACGGGGGTTTTTTGTAAGTACCTCAAGCTGCTTACCCTTAGAAACGATTCGTGGGCCACCCGATCTCGGTGAGATGCCGAGTAAAGGACGCACCGTATCCACGATAATTCCAGTTAGGAATTGCCGCTCGCTTGAGGTAGAGGACCGCGCATGCAACTTCGAACCCGCGACCAGATGGGTGGTTGGAGGAATCCGACCAAGTCTGGGAGTCAGGGAGTGACGCTGCCCGCAGGGTGGCAATTCCCTGTGCCTCGCCGTAAGGTGTAGGTCTGTGACGGGCAGTGGTGGAGCTTGGTACGTAGATTGTCTATGTCCATCGAGTCTCTGTGTTTCGCCTCGGGGTGATATAGCGATAACGTTCGCTAAAACGTTCCGGGGTGGACGGATTCACTCGGAGCAGTTGACAATCAAAGTTGCTCTTTGCTGAAGGAATTAACTCGGGAACATGCTCTAATAAAGAGCCGAAACGACCCTTGGCTGTTTGTATCCACAGCTTCTCGAGCTAGAATTTTCATATTTTTCTCTTCTCTCGTATTCTATTTGTATGAGCTATATTGTGTAAATTTTATAACCGACCACCTATTTTAAATCTTGCACACCCTCCGATGCCCGAAGCGGGCGTTCTCATCGCAGTATTACCGCGGGAGTGCTATCGCCGTGTAATAACTTTATGTAATACTTTTCAAACGGCCCCGAAGGAAACGGCATGGCGGCGGGCGGCGTGAAACTTATCCGCCGTTATGTCAGTTTTGCATTTTTCCAACTTTTCCGTTGCCCTGGATAACACTCGTAAAGTACCATGCATTTGAAAGTATTTCTCACGTCTCCCGCCAATATTCTTTCAAAAGGAAGCGCTTCGAATTTCTCGGGGGTCGGGGGGTTTACCAAGGAGTCGGAAGGACCGCGATGACGTCAACTGTGAGTACCCATCTACATATTTATTCGTTATAGTTTTGACGTGAATACATCTAGAAGTTCACGATAGGTGACATTTAAAAAAACTCTTGATGTAACTTTTTCACAATGATACAAAACCATCGAATAACTAAAAACTAAAAGTCAGACAGGAAAGTGTTAGTATACTCTGATCGGTGCTTAGTTCCGTTCCACTTAAACATTGAGCTGCCGCCGCGAGAGGATGAGGACGGGCGGAGAGGGGCTCAAGTCACAGCGCCTATTTTCACGTCGTCAAGAATTTATAAATCAGTATAGCTCGATACTCAGACCAGCTACCATGTTGGTTTTGCTCTCAAAATACAGCTTTCGAATAGATTTATGAGGTTACAAATTAAAGCATTTTATTAATATTAAAGGGTGAAAAGCTGTGTATTTTAAAGTTAAGCAAATTTAAATACATTAGAGAATGTCGTCTAAAAACGAGCAGTAGCCAACCTGAAATATAGAAGACGAGTAGCATTTGAAAGGGCGTAGCATTTTATCAGAGTATCAGAAGGTACAGTCTGGCTAAAAAGAGTAAATATCAACGTTGGATTTCGTAGTAAAATTATACTATTTGTATCATTATTTAATTATGTATGTAGTATCGTATCATAATGCCATGATAATACACGAAAATACCAAAATTTTATCTTCTGGTTTACTGTTTTGTTTTATTGGTTGAGTTATTTTGTTTTTTTTTATACTCTACTATATAAGGAAAAGAAAGTAAGTCTAATAATTGCATCGAAATTATGCAGTCTGACGACATGTTATGTTGTGTTAATGCTAAGGACGACGTTCCGATTGACGAATTAGCTGATATAGACATCCACTTGCCTCAATTTGATTAATTTAGGAATATTTTTAGTAAATAATACAAAAAAAATCATGAATGCAATTTTATTTCAATTCAATACAAAATCGACGAAAAGCGAAACGTAGTATAATTTAGACAAGTAGTAAGTGTATTTTTAATTTCCATAGACAATAATTTTCTGATGGTCTGAATCCAAGGCTGGTAAACATAAATTTGACGCGAGGGAGTAATATTTCGATGTGGCAACACTAATCCTTATGTCGAATAAATTGTGTGTTGTTAGTGTTGTTCATGAAACTGCATTCATTTTGTTATTTATTCTCGCTATTTACGTTGTTTTGCTTTTAAAATGTACAAAACTATTCAAAATTGAGCTAGAGAATTTATTTTCAGAATTTACAAAAGATGTTTAGCAAAATATAATGCAGGTACACTCCTGACACGTTTGAACGACCTGCGCAAGCACATCGCTTCTATGACAGGTAATAAAACTCGTTATATTTTGTTTTTAACTAAATTATGAAGACTTGTTGTAGTTTATATTTGCATGACGATAAATTTCACTGTTAATCGCACTTCTAAGTACATTATTTTGAGGTTATGTTTTGTTTGTCATTCCGTATAGTCTGACCACAAATTGTTGGTACTTACCTGCCTCGTAATCGTGTCACAATGAATGGTTTTTAGGGTTCGTACCCAAAAGGTACCAAATGAAACCCGAAACTCGCATTTAAATGGTTTTATATTTTATCGATTTTAGACAAATCCTAAAGCACAGTTCCACGCATAATAAAAGAAGGTTACAGAAATGAAGGCAAATTTGAAACAAGGAAATGCCGACCAAAGAAAGAATTGACGATTTTGATATTTGTGTCAAGTTGTATTTTTTCTATACCGTCAGCAAGGCCTGACTGTCGTTAAGGTCGACTGATTGGCGGAGTTAAACTTTTTCATACGAATATACTTAAATATTAGGCTTATTGGCTTATAAATCAATGTAATTTGTTATAAAACCTACAAAAACCTATAAATCATTTTAAATAAAAATATTCCAAATCGAAATCTTACAAATGAAGTTGTGAATTTTTTGAGACAATGGTATTTTTTCTACAGATCATAACAGCGTCGTGAAACCTCAGGAATATCCTAGCATGTCAAGTTCGGTCGGTCGCGAGCAGATTGCCGACATACGTACCTACAATACGCCTATTGGGAGATGGCACTGAAACATATCTCTAGATTATTTAGTCTTATTTTTCCACATTAATGTGTCGCTATAAAAATATTTTTTCACAAACGATAAATATCTACCTAGTCTTTTCGGCCAGACTGTACAGGGACGCGCGAATGTCTGCTGGTCGGACAACAACGTCGCAAACACATCGCTTGCGAACGTGGTGCCAATAGCGCCTTGCTCGGAATCACTCATGACTTTGTTTTTTGCTACGATTTTTTTTTATTTTATGGAATGTTTTTTTAATAATGTTTAGGAAATATACAGCTGATTCAATGCATTAGATGAAGTAATAAAATTTAAACAACGCTTATTACAATTTCGCGCTTAAAAACATATTTTTTTTATTAACACATATAGGGGAGGGTGGGAAAAAAAGAATATTAATAAGTAAATAAATTTATTACGAATACACGTTATGTAATATAGATACATACCTACATGCTATAAAAATATTTTCATGAATAAATTTTAATTTTCCTGCAATCACAATTATATCTCAACCCTGTTTTTAATTATTGCCTTCTTGTGAGCAATACGAGGGGAAATCAATAACTTCTCTGTGTAAATAGCTTCTAACCTCATTTTATATACTTTTAAATAATGAATATATACATTCACTTATAGCCAATAAATTTTAAAAAATCATTTGTTTTTTTGGTAATGTTGAACATAAACGTTACCAATATGAGCCATTCTACGTTTTAAGTAAAATTAGAGCATCGAACTGTTATTGAATCCTTAAACAAACAAGGTAAAAACCCAAAATACATTAAAGAGGAAATGGATGCTGTTTACAGGGAATCTGGCCCTTCGTTATCAACTATCCAAAAGTGATCGAGTGAATTTAGATGGGGGTGGCGCACCATCGCAGATGACTCTCGCGCCGGCCGACCTGTTGAAACATCTACACAGAAAATTGTTGAATAAATGGAGCAATTATATTCGAAAATAGTAGAGTGAACATCAAATCGATAGCTGAGAGACTTGGCCTTTCTACTGGTACCATACACAATATCATTCATGACCAACTTCATATTTTAAAAGTGACCGCCAGATGGGTGCCGCGAATGGTGACGCCGCATCAGAAACAAGCGCGCATGGAATACTGTACGCAGTTTTTGAAGCTATGTGGAATCAATCCAGTCGTAGTCATTGAAATAATTGTTACTAGAGATGAAACGTGGGTTCATAGTTATGACCCTGAGAGCAGGCAAGAGATGATACAGTGGCATATTAGAGGATTAGCTCATCCCAATAAATTCAAAGTCGTTCCTTCAGCTGGGAAGGTCATGGCTACCATCTTTTCGGATTATCAGGGGATATTATTGATAAACTAAAAGGATAACGATGTTAATATCATAGCAGCGCACTATACCAATATATTATGGTAATTAAGAGCAGCCATTAAAGAAAAAAAGAGGAGAAAATTAGCCAAAGGTGTGGGGCTTCTGCATAATAATGCTTCAGTTCACACCGCTCAGATTGCATGGACTACCCACCATACAGTCCAGACCTGGCCCTCAGTGACTACTTTTTATTCCCAAACCTGAAAAAAGATTTCCGATGGAATCGATATGCTGACGATGAAGCACTGAAGGCGGCTGTGACCGAACGTTTTGCCAACCAAAATGAAAACTACTTTTATAAGGTCTTAAAAAAATAATTGACAGATGTAATACATGCATTGAGATAAGAGGGGACTACATTGAATAATAAAAAAAATACATCTGCATATCTTTGTTTTCGTATCTATACCGAGAACTTATTGAACGCCCCATCATTAATTACTGAACGACTTGCATAAAATAATGTCGCTCGGAAATTTCGTTAATTTTTAGAAGAGAGAAGGGAGTATCTACTGGGAAACATTTGTCACACTAAATATCACATTTGAGATATTTTTAAACAGATAATTATCTACATATCAGTAACATTTTAATTTGGCTATTCGATTTTTATTTATTTCAATTCGGACCAAACCTATCTGATTTTTTTAAATTTGTTTTTTTCATAACTTTTGTGGCAAATTGTATGTAGTATTGAATTAATTTTTAACTAATTTTGATTTTATATTTTTGACATTACATATTTTAAATTGTTGTTAGGTGAAATATTTTATATTAATGTTTCTATGTATATTCATTTCCGTAAAAATGACTGTTTATTATGATTGGAGTACAAGATGTTTAAAAAATGAACCATATATTTACTGTCGAATCTCTCCAGTCGAGTAGGGTCAGTCCCGCATCGCCTTATGGTCGCTTCTTTCTCGCTCCCACTCCGAGGACCGCTAGTAGCATAGGTTTGGTCAAAACTTTACAGTACCTACCTACTAACTTCGGGGCCACAATGGCTTCGTGGAGTCTGGGCTATAATGGCCGTTATGTTTTGGTCGGCCCAGCTTGCGGAGCAGCTCCTATTCAGGAGCCTCCTAGAAGAGGGACCAACCCGGTGAACCCGCTGTGCGGCTGACCCGGGGACGGGAACTCGGGCGTGGCCTGGACAGCTGGCGCACTGCGATTGTTTGTCAACGTGTTGCCACTGACAGATCTCTGAAGGAGTTTAGAAGTGTATGCTTCTTAAGACAGCGGGTGTAAGTAGGTACTTCTACTGCTTATCCATAGATATGATAGTGAGGGCCATCCGATCTCCGGTGAGAGTTGCCGAGCAAAGGCCGCCCCGTAACCGCTACATCCCAGTCAGGGATACCGCTTTAGAAGTAGAGGACCGCGCAAGCGACCTCGTTTGAAAATTTCCAGTTCCCCGCGGTAAGGCGTTGGTCTCTTACGGGCTGTGGTGGAGTTCGGTACGTAGATCAATTGTCATCGTCGACCGGCGAGTCGACTAGATCTCTGCGTTTCGTCTCGGGGTGACAGAACGGAAATATCGTTAAAACGCTCCGGGGCGGACGAGTTCTTCGTAGCAGGGGACACCACGAGTGGTCCGCAAAGTCTCTGCGTTCATCTCGGAGTTATATAATGATAAAGTTCGTTGAAATATCCTGGGGGTAGCGTGTACGCCCGTAGCTTTGACACTCGTCAACTATCTCTTGACATACAGCATATGTACGCAATGTTAAATAAAAACTTTATCATTTCATTTCTTTGGTAAAGGTCAATGAGTGACTATCAGTTACAATGAGTGACTGACACCGCTAGGCATTTGTAGCTTGGAAATCACACCACAGAACCCCTTTGTGTGGAAATGTATGGAAGTCTTTCGTTCCGTAGAAGCTTGCATCAGCAGCATACGGCCTGCGCCAGGTTTGGATGTGTTGCAAGGATATACAAATATAGAGCGTCGCACGTTGTTGCGTACCATTGTGTCTAATATTGCAATGCGACACAGTGCGACTTATGAATTTCGAGAACTACTCTCATTTAGGCTCAATTTCATAAAAACCGGAAAAAACTATCGGACCGGTGGTTTTTTTTTTTTCATTATTCTTTTCTCCTCCTCTCCAAAATATATACCGATTTATATATGTATTTATGTATAATATGTATTTACATGTAATTCTTTAAGAATAATTTAAAATTCTCCTTTTTTCTCTTTCTAATCGAAATCATTAATTCGGTGGAAACTTTAATTGTCTATGGACGACTGCATTTATTTCAAATAAATGAATTTAATTGAATGGAAATGACGTTATATTTTGTTGAGGCGCACTAGAAGGAAGATATAGAAAAAGAGGGGGAGGGAGGATAATATAAAAGAGACATAGTTAACAAAAAATCGATATTTTTGAGAACATCTTGCCTGAACTCCATGTGCAGATATTTCTTAAGGTGCCATGAACAAAAAAATGCTTCCTAAGTTACATAACTATTAAATTAAATTATATTCTTACGATATTGATACCTCAAACTGTAACAAAAAATCCATGTCCACTCCCTTGCCTTCCCCGCCGATTATTTGGAACAGGATTATTTGAGCATGTTTCACATGCGACATGATCTCCAGTTAGGATTGCCGCAAATATCTGCAGCATTGCATCATTATAACACTATACAGTTGCGTCGTTGCATGATGTGTAGACGTGCGGCGTGATTTCTAGACTATACTTTTCGGCGTGGCTCCCCCGAGGGGTGGAAGGTTATTAGCGGCCTGACGTTCGGCCATAAATCGCTGGCAGTATGGTCTAACTTTTTTACCATAGCAGAATAATATAACCAGACTAGCCAAACTGACAGGTCAAACTGCAGAGTTCCAGAGTGAGTCGAGTTGACTGGGGAATTCGTTTCCCGGCAGCCCTGACCATTTACCGAGGCGTTTTCGTCCCGCGTGTGACTTATGCCGCGACCGCGTGGTCGAGAAGAAAGCCATTCCTGAGGGGACTCGTGTTGCTTTGTTGCGCGGGCAGCGCATCCCTCGCGTGGCGTTGACTGGAGCGTATAGGACGACGTCCACGCTTGCGCTACCTGTTATCGCGAGCGTCCTGCCTATTGATTTGGAGATTCTGGAGCGAGCAGCATTATCGCGATTCCGCCGGGGTGAACCGATAGCCTTTCATAGCCTGTCGGTTGACCCGGCGACGTATCGAGTTGGGGAGTTTGCCCGCCTGATTCGGGTGGAGTCCCTGCGGGTCTGGCAGGAGAGATGGGACGCTGGGGACACGGGCCGCCTCCCCCATTGCTTCTTCCCGTCGGTTGCGGTGAGGATAAAGAACGCGAGATTTCTGCGCTTCGACCACTATACCACTCAGTTGGTCGGGGGTCACGGGGAATTCAGAGCCAAACTTTTTGACTTTGGACTCGCTGATGACCCCCGGTGCGCGTGTGGGCATGGCCGTCAAACGCAGAACACGTGATTTAGACATGCCCTATGCTTGTGGCTGCACAGGCGGAACTAATGGATGCGGTTGGCGCGTGTGTCCGGCGTCAACCAATATGGTATCCGGATCTTGTCGGTTGCCTGAGATGCTTACAGGCGTTTGGCGAGTTTGTGGAGCGCTGGGTAGCTTCGTGAGAGTTAATGCGGCTTCGGGATACCCCTGGGGTATCCTCCTCCTTGGTGGCGTGATATCGGGGGCAATTTCCTAGCCCGAAGTGCCCGTTATTGTGTACCGTTCATCAAACTGCCCGCAAGGGCGTCTCGTTTTTCAGGACTCGAGATTGCCCTCCCCCCGTGGCTGCTCCGGAACTCGAACCATTCGTCGCTGCCGTCGCTGTGTCCAGCGCCACTACGCCTGACACTGCTTTCGACTCAAGACTGCGCCTTTTACTTATTTTACATTGTTTTATTATCACTTTGTTTAGTATTAGCTTATTACCGTTGTTACTTTTGTTATTTTGTATCTAAGACTTTCTGATGAAATTGTTAATTCTATTGTTACTTAGTTATTAAGGGCATACATTGTTATTTTATATTTTATTATACCAATAAACGGGTCCTCGGGGCGGTAAGAGGGGGGTGGCTACCTTATCTCACCCCCTGCGCGTTTTCCCTTCCGGTACGCGCGGGGTTGTCGTTGCATGACTTCCCGGGCAGACAAGACGACCGCAGTCGTTATAACTGCCCGGGTGGTGGGTGGGGTTTTTGCCCTCACCTGCTGCCTTCGAGACTTTAAACGTGTCCTTACCACGGTGTTCCCTTGCCGGAACGATATTTTTCTTTGAAATGTCCGGTTATAGTTGGGTTTCTATTTGTGTTTCTGCCGACCCTGGTTATTTATGTCTCTACCTTTTTCTTTTTATATATTCGTTTT
>JAOPUG010000181.1:7331148-7341855 GCA_027564375.1 Micropterix facetella
AGAGGCAACGACCGATTCCGCGTTATCGATAATTAGAATTTTTTAAAAAATGTAAATCATCAATTTAGATCTAAAGATCTAGATTGATCTAAAGATCTAGATTAGATCTAAAGATCTTTTTGCTCCGACTTGTTTAACATTTTGAGTGATACATTAGAAGATGATTTTGATTAACATGTAGGTTATAAATTCTAAAAACCTCCATCGAAATTAGTCCAGTGGCTCTTGTGTTATCAACACATAGACAAGCAGACAGACTTTGCATTTTTATATATAGAGAAGATAAGAGATCCTGGCACATATCATCTCGCTAATATTGCTTAACTCATACATAGATATTACGTTCAGTCGTAATCGGAGTTATTTGTCTATCTGCCTTTTAGGTTATAGTTATAATAATTTGCGTCCTCTCGCATCTGTTCGTGTTGTTTGACGACGGCTTGTCGTCAAACATTAGTTCGTCTGGCGCGTTAATCGTACGATCTGTCAAGCTCTGTCCAAATTCTCGCCGGTAGCTGTTCAACGATTATTACTCCTATTAATATTATAATCGTCCGAGATCGCCGAAACATGATCACGAAAAAAAATACCGAATTAAATGCTCGTTTATATGCTAAACGCCTCTCCGTTGTCGAGAGAGAGTCGATAGAGATTCTTATGAGCTATCGAATGTAAATAGATCATTTGAAATAATAAAAAAAACAGACAGGTTGATTTAACGACATTGTGAAAATATCAGGTTTTACTTCAGAATGCCAGATTGTTGCTTTCTATTTTTGAGTATATTTTGAAAACTTAGCATATATTATCACTTTTTATAAATTCGAAAGTATAATAATTGCTAGTAGTGCGGAAGAACTGCAATGCCTCAATGAAGAATATGGGTTGAAGCTGAACACCACAAATACCAATTATTTACAAGTCATTAAAGTCCACATGCGGAGTTGGTTTGGAGAGGACTGATGTGAATGACAACTTTGATTGTCAACTGCTCCAAGCTAACCCGGCCACCCCGGGGCGTTTCTGCGAACTTTATCGCTATATCAACCCGAGGCGAAACACAGAGACTTAATGGACATATACAGATCTACGTATCAAGCTCCACATCAGCCCATAAGAGACCAACTCCTACCGCGAGGCACTGGGAATTATCAAGCCAAGTGTGGCTTTCAACTCATGCCCTTACTCCCAGATACGATTAGATTTCTCCGATCCCCCGTCTGGTTACAAATTCGAGGTCGCTTGCTCCTCAACTTGAAGTATATGGCTGTCCATACTGGGATCATCGCGGATCCGAGGTGTCCTTTGCTCGGCTTGCTACCCGAGATCGGGTGGCCATCGAATCGTTTCTAAGGATAGGTAGCTTGAGGTACCTACCTACCCCCGCTTCTTTTGGTCGCATTGCGCTCCTCCGGCTTTTAATTGTTGAGAAAACGACCAGCACACCGACCAGTACATCGAACCATCAATCCGAAGTTTTTTCCGGCAGTTACCGCATTACTGGGAACTATAGAATCAGGTCATGTCACCGCATTACAGGGATACGGAGGACCCTTCTTCCGGAAGGTCGTCAAGCAAAGGCCAACATGCCGGCCATCCCTAAGACATCCAGGGTTGCCCGAGGGCTTCCCCCTGGTCAGCCGCCGTGCATAACAGGTTCACCGGTTTCGTCCCTCTTCTTGGATAGGTGTTGAAACGTGAATCGGGCCGACCATGATAACAAAGGTTGGCCGTTGAGATCCGAGCTGCACGACCCCGTTAGATGGGATGTAAACAAGGAGTATGAAATCGAATACTATCACGGTTTTTTCACATTATAAATAAATGTGTAACCTACTACGTGGAACCCTCTTCTTAAAATGTTCTTAATGCCGATCGCCGAGTACAAGGACGTAACACAAGAAACAGTGAGTGTTGTGTGCACGGCGAATTTTCAAAATTCACGCTCGCTGAACCCGCCGCCTCATCACCGTTATAATCTGCGTAACATGTGTTCTTTGAAGTTTAACTGGGAGTCAAAAACAATTCCCGGGTCCTTGACTTTATTTACTTTAGGAAGCACACATCCAGCGATGGAGTAATCATATTTCAGATGAGCAGGCGATCTATCTCGTTCTTGTGTATTTCATCACTGAACATTTGTTAATATTGAAGTGAAGGTTACGAGCTTGGCTCCGTACATAAACTGCATCGATATAACGCTGGAAGAGCTCGCAGGCCTCAGCACTTACATTGGAATAATTTGACATGATCAGCAAACATTAGGCACCGCGCTGATGTAACAACTTTACTCAGATTATTAACAAATAAATTGAATAACAAAGACCCCAAGTTTGATCCTTGGCTAACCCGATTGAGTATTGTATAATTTGAAATCAAAACCGCCAAATTTATCGAACTGCTGACGGTCTTCCAAGTAATTTGCGAAAAAATCAATAGTAACTTGAGAACCCGGCAGCAGCTAATTCTCGCGTCGACTTTGTCAAAGGCCTTCTTGAAATCCAAATACATGATATCCACCCGTCCCCTTAAGATGCTATCCAACTCATCAGTAACATAATCAATGGTTGTGGAATGACTAGGACGGAATCCGCGTTGGGCATTGCATAGTTGAGTATAAATTTCTCGGTGAAGAATCGTCTCGAAAAAGCGTAGGAAAGACTGATAACACTGCGATAGGTCTGTAATTATGGATCTGCACCTTGTCACCACTTTTTGGTACTGGAGCATAGCTATCTTCCACTTGCAGTTAGCCCGAAAGAATCCGTAACCTTGACACTGTCGAATATATTATGGGCTTTAAGCGTGGCCATTGGTTAAATCGTAATAATAATGATACATTTAGGGGTGAATATGGATTAAACTTGTGTGTGTGTTTTTTTTTAATTTTGACATATTATTAAACTCTCAACTATTGCTATTGCTGAAATGTGGTAGTATTTTATAGAGTCATGCTCTTGTCGTCTTGTTCCTGCATAACATTTAGATTTTATATTTTTTTTTATTATGATAGGAAAAATCTAAACTATCTATTTACTTAAGAAAGGTACATAACTTCATTAGTTACTATACTGAGACATTTCAAGATTGCAAAAAAATTGGGTGAATAATATCGCTACTTTACCGTAATTTTTTGGCGTGAAAACGTCTTTCGCCCTATGACATATAGTTTTTTTCTGCTCAGGTCGCATTTTAGAATACCTCAAGACCTATAACAGGACGGCCCAAAATCAGTTGTGTAACCCTTTACGTTGCAGCTCCTGCTCGGTGACGTAAGCATATAAACACGCAAGTTAAGTACACTTAGCAACGGATGATTTTTAGAATATACATGCCACTTCGCGCCGCAACCTTTAACAACTAAATATTAAGTATTTGCGGACAGATTTTGTCCAATTTCTGGACGCATTGTAACGACTCAGTCCAATCTTGTTCAAGGAAAAATGATCCAGCCCAAGTAAATATGAGTAGGTACGTCATGAGTGTCATCATCATTTCATGTAGCCCTAGAATAAGATTTTCTTATTTGAGCGGGATTTCAGTCATTTTCTGGCAAAAAAAACTAATTGCTGTCGGAAATTTCACTACCTGCATGTAGTTTATTAAAATTTAGGCAGGAGATTTGTAAATGTACATTATCTTATAAAATTTAAAAAAAACATGATTAAGTTCGCAAGACACTCTAGCCTCAAATAGTCCTTCGCATGTATGGAGAAAGGGAAAAAGATATTTTTTATTTAAGTAGATGGCGATGATTTTCAGGTCTTGAGCATTTTTTTTGTACAGAACAAGATTTTTAGGGTGTTTGGTCACATTGGGCCGATTTACCAAAAGGACTTTTTCCAGTACGTGAGCCATATTGAAATTTTCTGGCACTGGCCAATTGCGTTATAGATATAAAATAAAGTAATTCCTATTTTTGAAAATGGAAATCTTTGACTGAAAAATACGTTTTAATTTTTAAGTCTGTCATTTGTTTTTTTTGTGGCGCCATCTTGACAATTACGTATTTACCTAGCGACGTATTTAAGTCAAGATTTTTTTTATGTATGATTATTTACGATATTTGCTGTGGCAACTTTCTTTAATTCAAAAAGAAAGTTGCCGAAGACTTCAATTAGCGTTTGGTGTTGAATGTATTCACCTGCAAGACGATTCACGCAAAGGCAGACTGGCGGCAGCCATTACAGAAACTAACATTGATCCTGTTCGACAAATAATTCAATCGGATAAAAAAATGATATGTTAGCAAATTCGTACAACATTGAACATCGGCATGAGTCAGTACAAAATATTTTGCACATACACCTGAAAGTTCGGAAGCCTGAAAGACTAGGCCAACTGCAAGAAAGACTGGATAACTGCTTTTCCCAATGGTTTCAAAGAATGAAAATGTGTATAAATTGTCAGGTAGAATACTTCGGAAAAACAGTAAATGCAATATAAACATTATAAGTATTTTACTTTATCCAGAAATATTCAGTATGGCCTAAATATAACGACAAAATATTCTTTTTCGGCACCGGAATGCGTCTCTCATATACCCTGATATTTGTTTATAGTCAATTTATCGAGTTCCATTCCTTATTTGAGGAAAAAATCTGCGTGGGTTTAGCGAGCGTCGAGTCTGTGACCTCTCGATGCTTTAATAATGTTGGTACATACTGTCTTGTATTGATAGGTTGCCCATCCGGTAGTTACTTCAAATAGGCATATTATATAAAATGGTCGTTTCAAAACACTATATAATAACGAGAAACAGGGTTTTCTTTCGACACGCCAAACTCGATTTTACTACATGAATCTAGACAAAAATATATCAGGGTAATTGGTGTTTCACAAGTAGCTATTCATATATTTCAATTTCAATTTATTTTTTTATTATTTCATATTAGAATCACCCACTTTAACATTTGTTATCTTATACTAATGTGATTAGAAAACAACCAATACGAAATAGCACTGGTTATCCTGCCGCTGCCTACTTAAGAAGCACTTGTCAAAAGGCTAGCACCTCTCCCAATTTAAAACCATGCGGCGAAGTCATATTTCAAAACAATATAATAGCATTTCTTCCAAAGATAACCTAAAATTGTAATATTTGAAGTGAAGCGATAATAATAAGAAAAGTAACGAAGAAAATACGAGGGCCACACTGAAAGTTTCCGGAATAATTTTTAGAAAAATATAATGAATAGCCAAAAATAAATTTATGGTTTCTCAAAATATTCTCCGCGAGCGTTAATACACTTTTTCATACGAATAAACCAATTTCTGAAACATGTTTTTCACATTCTTCGACAGCCCTATCTGGCGATTAACATCGTTCGTTGACCGCGTAATTCGTTCTTAAAATGTTGAGAACAAGAAGAAGTCGCAAGGTGCCAAGTCGGAACTATATGTAGAATTGATCATGAGTTCTACGTTTATCGCCTTCAAAAATTCGTTTATCTGTCTGGCCGCTTGAGAACTGGCATTATCATAATGCAACTTGATGCAACTTTGGTTGGGCTCGGCTATTCGACCCAAATGGTCGAATGCTGTTTGTTTCGGGGTCAAACCTGTAAATCCATGATTCGTCCCTTTATTGAATCTGATAAGCATGCATTGCACCAAGTCCCGTTTTTAAGGTTTCAGTCAAACTATTGTATGGGATCCACCGCGAGCACAGCTTTCTCACAGCCTTGAATGGGTGTGTAGGATTGATTGTACCTGACTCATGCCTATGCCTAAGGATGCCCGAATCTCATGGTAGATTACTTGCCTCTCTGTTTCGATCATACAGCGCACGGCATCGATGTTTTTGTTGTTGACAGCGGTGGACGGGCGATGCATTGTATGTCGCTTCATCCAAGCGAAATTTAGGAAAGTATATGATACCGTGTATCAGCAGATTTTTAATGACAAGTTTTATATTTTTTCATCGTAATGACCAGTAGGTACATGGTAAATCTATTATTTATTAATATGCTGATTTTTACAGAATTCTAGAATGTGTATTTTATGCGTAAACGAAGCATATATGAAAACGAGGCGTGAATCGAAACGACTAATTTGTATTATTGACCCGCAATCGGTTAACGCCACTGTTCAGCATTTGGGGACGACCGGTTTCAAGTCAGGCTTTGTTTAGTTTCGTAGTAAAATTTGCATATTATTATTTTATATTGTTGGTATTGCCGTCACAGCGCGCTGTTGGCAACACTGGATACTAATAAAAACAGTGGCGAACTGTGTTATATTTTTTGTGAACCATTCTGGTAATTTCTGGATATGTCTCAATAAAAATATTCCCGTTTCTAATTTTTTGGTATTTCAGCTATGATTTGGTCCGAATTCCATCGGAAAACGTTCGTAAGTGGGCGTCCATTAATTATATAATCACAAAACGGAGGGCGGAGGAAGGGAGGGGAGTACCCCTGTACGGAAAAATCTCACGAAATCTCATTTAAGGAAGAGAGGGGGATGAAAATCTCACGGCAACTTTTAATTCAAAGAATATACATTATTATAACAGATTAAATATTGTGTATTACAAAATCAATCCCGGCAGAGAGAATAATAAATTAACTAGATTTTTAATTAGTTAAAAATGACGGACCCGATTTGCTTTTATTGTTATACAACTGAGAAATGTTGTTATTAGTTTTTCTTTTATTTTATAAAAACGGGATATTAATAGTATGATATACAAAAAAAATATATATATTCCACAAATATTTTTACTACAATTAATATGTATTTAGTGGTATGAATGAAACTACATGAACATATCAACTAAATTTATTTAATTAAAAAATATAGGGTAAATATCATGTGAGGGGGAGGAAGGGGGCACAATATCTCACAAAATCTCACCAATGGGGAGGGAGGGGAGTCGATTTTCTTAAAAAAACATCTCATGTAATTAATGGATGCGCCCTAATTACGCCGGATGCGGACGGATTACATTAAGAAGTGACGCCATTTTGGAATCTCTCTGATTGGGTTTGTTTAATATGGCAAAATATAATGCCACCTAATAGGGTGATTTCAGCGTCTGTGATGTTTGAAAGTTTTGTACTTAGATTATGGATGACATCTACATACATACTTAGAAGCCAAACAAGCAAATCGAATCGCAGTAATGTTCACTGGCAGAATAAATCCTATCAAACAAACAGATAATTAATACATATATCGAAACTCCATTCGGAGTATTAGGAGCACATGTTCGGTAAAGTGAATATGTTCGCTTTCAAGAGCGGTTGAATTGATATTTGGAATTATATTAATTATAAAACGTTGCCGTCTCTGTTACGCCCCATAGCTCTGTCTCGCTCTCTTGCAATAGTCGGGCGACGACTGACTCGCCTGACTACCTTGTACTCAGTCTAGCATGATCGATTAAATAACAAAAGCACTCGATGGGTACGAATATTGATATAAAAATATAGACCGTCTGCAGCTGAAAAGAGTCCAGCTGGCATTTTCGTGAAAGGCCGCGAGTCTATCGGCGTTTGTGGCATTTTTACTTTAGACTTCGTTTACATAGAGAAATTGCATTTCAAAATTTAGAAAAAATTAAACAAAACTAATGAAGTGTGTATTTATATTATTTCATAGTTGTTAAATCGAAAAACTGTTATATTCGCAGCAATCAAAAATGAAACTGTTAAATTCACCGTGTAAAAGAAGCATTAAAAAGTTTGCCAGATTATAGAACATTTTGCAATAATAATTAATTGCAATCAAAGAATATGAGACCCTTAAGAGGCGAGAATCTTTATTTTTTTTTGATTAATGTGTTACTATGAAATGTTAGGGAAGTTTAAAATATCAGGCCAAAATGCCGTAAGGTTTTAGATTTTCTGGCGACTTATACCATACATATTCACCTTTTTTTACTATCACTGATAATGAAGCCACTCTATTAGTGTGCTCATTTTTTTTTCAGTAATTTAGGATGCATATTTTCTGCGTAAACCAAGATTTAAGTAAATATGGCACAAATGCCATTGGGCCCCAGAGCTCCGCTTCGTTGTATTTCCTCGCCATTCACAATGGCTTAAAATGCCATTCTGCATATCTAGAAATTATACGAACGATTCTAGCAAGCATTACATTTCGACAGTTAAAATTTAGTATCAGAATTACATTTCAGATATAAGTTTAAATATTGTTACATATTTTTTCTGTAATGGTTTGGTGGTATTTTGTATGCGCGCTAGTAGAGCTGTAGCGTTCATTTGTCTTCGTGTTCGTGTTCAAATTGCGAGAGTCTTACGAAATTCTATCTTTCGAAATGTAGGAATTTGTTGGTTTTCTTGGGATTTCTAAGAAATTGTATTTTTTTCGGTTTTTTGGCCCGTCTGTAGTATTACGCAAGACGGGCCATATATTCTGATTAATTCTGTGCGTTTGTGTTTGTTTGTTTATCCGTATGTCCGAAGATTTCCCGTGGTCCGATATTTTCCAATTTTGGTATGCAGCCTCCCTGTGTGACTCTAAGCACCAAAAGGTGGCAGAAAATTCGATCCGAGTCCCGCAGGTACTGCTGCAAGTGCATTCTTGTTAATTTGGCCCGGAGGAGGATCTGTCCAATATCTAGGAGCAAGCATAGCGTATATGGGTATTGTCGTAATTGTGGTGATGATAGAAACTTGTTGAAATAGGTTTTAACCATTCTGGATAATTCAGGGGTTACCGATTCGGCACAAGCCAAAGTTGCCGATGTATATGGCTACTTATCCTATTATTAACAGTATTATGACTGAAATGTGTGCCAGCCATCTGTCTACACTCCGACAATCAACTGCCCGAGATTCGTGCGGATGCTCGATATTCGCTCGCACGATAGATCGCCCATTCACACCTCCATGTGTCAATCGCTGACAGCGCCAAATCCAAAAAAAATCGCTCACTCATACCCGTTCGTATTAAATACCAGGTATATATTTATACATATAAAATTAATATTTATGAGAAAGCTTCCGCGAGAATTCAAGATATTTATTGCATCCTTCCTCGCATATGTTATTTACAAGTGCAACTGCTAAATCCCTTCTACTTCACATGCATAGCTCGGACCTAGATAAGTGGCATGATATAGTTCGGTTGGCGGCGTAACTTGAATACCCCGGGCAGTAGCCACTGGGCCGCGGCATTGTAAAGGTCGATGTATAATCTCGCTGAGGTAACGGTTCACTCGCTCAAAGAGCGACTCTACCCACTCGGCTGGTGGGTATTGTGGCACGCGTACACTACCCACGCACAATGGGAACTAACCCTGGATCGGTCAGGCCTGTCCCCCGAGAATAGTTGGATTTTATGCTGGAGGAACAGTCGAAGAAAAAGATATGGGCAGTTATTTTCGTGAAAACGAATATCTCTCGAATTTCATGACACAATAACTCGGCGAGTATTAAATCGATAACATCCAACCGACTAAAGCCAGATATCATTTCCTTTTAAGATTCTAGTCAAATAAAGTTCATTAATTAATTTATTTATTTTATTTTATTTGTAGCTGTCAATACGAAAAACATATTTAGAAAACACAAAAATACAAATTGAAACTGAAATTAGACAAATACTACAACGCTGCAAATTAAGGGTATCCTCAGGATATCTCTTAACCTGATTTTCAGGACACACCTATTATTGGTACCACCATTTGGAGTAATAAAACAAAATAATAATTATTAAATCAAATCAAAATAATCATCATCAAATATCACGAAAAAAAAAAAAAAAAAGAAAAAACAATAGTAACTGTCAAATTAACATGTAGTACACATCTTTGGCTTTTATAAATGTTCTTTTATTACCATATTCTTCTAGTGATCCTTGAATATTCCAATTGATTTCCATCACAATGCCATTCCCAACCGATTCGATACAACTGCAGAATAATATGAAAAACTGCACTGAAAATTTATGGTTTTGTGTTTGGGAAATATGTATTATAAGTTGTTCACGCGCCCGTGGTGTATGGTCATGTCGGTTACGGGACCAGTGAGGCCATAAGCATGTAAAGATATCACGACTGTTTATTGCGTAGTAGTTTGCGTATATGAGTCGCAAGATGGTACCTTTTACTCATACTGAACATCGAAGACGGTTACCGTGGCGGCAACGCAATTTCTGGGTGTGGCGGGTGCGAACATTGAAACGGAAATTTAGGGGTACGTATACCTTACAAGCATTTATCACGCGAAAGCGTGAAGCGGGAACATGACTTACTTAATGTGACTAAACAAACAGTTTCTAACCAATTATAAAACAAAGATCCCAAAAAGCGTCGATCTGTCTGGCTCGCTGTTTGATCGTGCAAAACTCAAAGCACTGGATGGATTTCAATGCAGTTTCACTATGAGTTAAAGCGTTTTTCAAGGCTTTCGTGTAATACCATCTATATATGCAAAAAGGGTAATGAACAGTGGCAAGTTAATTGTTAAGTCGGTTCAAAACAGACATGTATGAGTTTTTAAACATTTTACCCGACATTTAGATTATGATTAACTCAAGGACCGCTGGATAGAATCAAATCAAACCAAATCAAATTCTTTGTTGTTCCAAAAATCATAAATATAGATAATAACAAAACAATCGTAATTAAGTCCTCACTAAGGTAGGCTCATTTAGATTTATTCGAACTCTTTATAATGATTTTTAAAAAAAATAACGGTATGAAACAAATATAAACATATTTAACCTACGATACTA
>JAOPUG010000181.1:7501745-7513147 GCA_027564375.1 Micropterix facetella
AATCTTTTGTTAAAAAGAATCTTATGGGATTCACTATTAGGTAACTAATAAATATTTTAAAAATTATATTCAATTAAAAATGCTAATAATTTATTGCAAAATGTAGGAAACAAGTAAACATCCTTACATGTATTGTTACAATCATATTATATGGAAAATTGTTAAAAGAAACGCTGTAGGTTTTCCTAAGGAATAAATAAATAAGTAAATAATCTCCATAACAATTTTTCTTTTTAAATTTTGAAAAAAACCTTTTTTTTTTAATTTCCTTGTTTAGTTCCATCTACAAAATCACCTACCGGACGTGTGTTCACTAATAAAGACTAGCACTGTATAATTAAATTTTAGATTAATTATTTATTATTATGACCTTTTCTACTTTTATTGATGTATGTATTAGAACAAAATGAATAACTTTAATTTCATATTTACATTTTACTCAAAATGAATACCTTTTTGATTTTATACTTAATTTTCATACATAATAAGATTTAGCTAGGTCGGCTGTCACATCTTCAGGGCGCAAAAGGATAGATATCCATTTCCGTGACGTGGCGCAGAGTGACGCGGAGTACGGCAAACGGCCCGCCGTAACAAAATTAGCCCACCCTATTTACAAACCTCGCCGTCCGTACTACGTGGGGGAAGGTGGAGGGGGCGAAAAAGAGTCGACGCCTCGAGCCCCGCGGCGATACTGCCGTACTCGGCCAAAACGACAAAAAGAGAGACGGCTTTGACCGCGATGGGTGTAAAATTTGAAAAACAAACGAAAAACAAGAGAGCCATTTAAAATACGCATTGCCAAATGCTTCAGATATTCCGCAAAAATGGTCATTTTAAGTTGCGCGTATGCCATTCGGGCTAAGTTATAATCAGATTTTTTTTCAATTATGAGAGTCAATATTGAAACCGAAACTACTGGAAATGGAGCAAAATGATATATAACTATATTATAGAGCGGAAAATGTGTAACCAGGATCTTATAAAAATGCAAATATGAGGATAACAGCGATGTCAGTCAGCGCTTCTATGCAGTATTTTAACTAAACTATGTGCCACAAATCAAAAGTCGCAATTACCATATTTTAAAGTATAAACTTTTGTATAAAACATTCGTAGAATTTAATAAGGAATTATCGATATGTTCGAAGTTATCGTAGGCAAAGGGATGAATAAGACTAAATCGCAATGTTCTCCAGGGCCTACGGCGGCAATATTTCACGACTAAAACACCTTCGGCCACCAATAACTTTTCCTTTCCAATTTCTTTGCGTATAAATCAGTTAGAGTTACTCTGGTTGTTCTGAGTGCCCACGCCTGTCCCGTTCACTGAGGCGTGAATGATCGAATAAATTAACAAGTTTATTTGTTAGTCTCTGTACTACTCAGACGAGAAAGAGCGAATTGAAATGCGCAAACAAAAATCCGGCTCAATGTACCAAAATTTTTAAACCAACTCTACGCCTGTATTGTCGAAGACATCTCATTACTCTCAACAGATGTTTTATAGAGATTATAATGTTTTACAATGTTGCTATAGACTATTTTTAATTATAGCCATTAGTTAGGTACAATTGTCAAAAATCTAAGAAGAGTCATTAAAATATTTTTATTATTCTTTTTCTAATTTCCTACTAACCTATTAAATATAGGAGTACGTGTTTATAACAAGCATAAATATAGAGAATTAAATTATCTACTTATGACAATATTAATCTATCCCCGAATATAAATGCAGAAAAACGTAATTCAATTCTTAACGGTACATGGCTGTGTTTTCCGTCTATAAAATGGGTCGTAAACACGGCTTGAAGCGAAATTCTTTTGTGAAAAAAAAACAAACAACGATAAATAATCCTCGACGACGGGCAGAGGCACGGAAGAAATCAAAAACAAGATTCCGTAGCAGCCTTAAAACGCGTAAGGAAAATATGTAGGGAGATTTGAAATGGAATGGCAAATTCGACGAAACTTTGTGATTCTTAATGGCGTGGTACACGGCCGATCGAGTTTTGCGAAGTTAATATCAAAGACAGATAGTAGCTGTTGATACAATTTAATAGAGCGCTTCATGATTGATAATATTGCATAACTTTATTATGATGTATCTAAAATAAATTGAATTTAAATTGAAAATCAAATTTCAATGTTTTTTGTTGTTGTCAAGGGTGACTGGTTTGAATGAGTTTTACGAGCTTACTATTACAGTGACAACTATAGTTCCGATGGCATTTTTTTTAGAAAACTTCATACTTAATAATTTTAAAGAATAAAATTTTGATGTCGATACAGCAATTTAGCGTCAATTCTCGCCTTCGTACATTCGCTCCCGTGTGTCGGTCCGTGAAGAGTGGGCGCCCAATTTCGGTACAAGCGGAACCGTAAAAAAGCTCTGCAAATGACGAAATATTACCGCCATTAGTCATCTGGCCGGCGAGCGCCGTGTTTTCCTACAATAAAATCGCCTGTAATTGATTGCGCCTCGGAAGAGTATTTGCCCAACAAAAGATTCTCACGTTTACCGCGATATGACTAAAGAGGGGAGAATTATTGCTACGTGGTTCGCTTCGAATTTTTATAGATTGTGCATTAATTATCACAGATAAATGCAATATACGTAGGCGAGTATTGTAACTTATGAAATTTCCTATACAAGTCACAAATCATAGATTCGCCAATTTATACTTATTCAAAGTTTCTAGATTTGTTTCACGCACTAACAAAGATAGAAAAATATCGCGTTAGACATTATTACAGAGCATGAAATTCTGTATAAAACTTCCTTAGGTAATAATATTATATCTTGCACAATAAACGAGTAGAAACTATGTAAATATTTTGGCCCTTCGAGCCGGATACCAGAGACAAATGTTACCCTCAGCTTGTCTACTTCAAGCTGCAATGTCTGGCTTATGTAAGAACCGGTCTGCCAAATTTAACAAATCAAACACCGTATAATTTAATTCCGAATCCCACATTCTAAAATATTATTTAAATACTTGAAGTTTTGAGGGTAAAAAAAAAAGCGATAGGAAGCGCATGATCAACTCCAATGACATCAAGTCACGTTGTAGCGCTTATTTCTTGGCTGATATCAAACATTTGAAAAACAATCGATGGCACGTTTTAAGCAAAATACCCATATTTATTTTTTTGTAGATTTCAGTGAGGAATAATTATTTACATATTAGTAGTTTTTTCGAAAAATTAAGGAGCCAGCACAGGAAGAGCAACGTAATATATTACGCTATTATACTTATTACAAATTCTCTGTGAAATTTCCATAAATGAAAGTGTTTTATCGTTGATAATAGTCGAGTAGAGGCCGTTTACATTTTTGGTTCATTTGAATTGGATATTCAAAAATAGTTATTAAGATTTAAGATATAAATTAATACACTTTTAATTATTTAAACTAAATAAGATAGGACAAAATCATGGTAGAGATTATTACAGATTATGAAATTCTTTATAAAACTTCCATCGACTACCTTATCTTGGATAATAACAGAGTAGAGATAGTTGAAATTTTGGTCCTTCGAGACGGATACCGCGGTGGAAACTGTTGCTTGCTTCTGCAATTTCTCGTGCGATTCAGCTGTAAATCCGCGATAAGTCTATCCGGAAAATCTCAGTCCGAGAGACGGCCGCGCCCGGCCCGTCGGCTGCAGGCTGAAGGCGCAGGCCGGAAGAAGTTAGGGGTAAGGACAAGCGTACCTCATAAATCACAAGCGCCTCTGTCGGCCGCGCACCCGCCTCAAAATTTGCATAAACACGTGCTAGTGGGGCTATTGCGAACGGGGGCGCAGCGCATGCCTGTTCTCCATTATCCGATCATGAATTTAAAACGATTAAGGCACCCTCCGGAGGCAAAACAGCCACTATTATTCATAGGAAAAATCAAAAAAATCGAAGACAAGAAAAGGTTTAAAACCATGCTATGCCTTTAATATTAAATATACAACAATAATATGTGTAACAATTTCATAGAAAATTTTGTAGTTTATAAAATCATTGAATATCAATTTAATGTAGCTTATAGAGTTTACTAGAAATTTTCCAAAAATTGATCGCGCAGAAGTGAAAAACTACCATAAATTTTAATTACGGCTATGTCTCAATTTGTAAAAACACAATCATCGTCCAAGACAATATATATAAATATTTTAATATCGCAGTACATTCATTCAATTAGCTTCCAAAGTGTGAATTACTTTGAATGGTGTCAGCCATTTTAATGACTCATAATTTAATTTACCGTATTTTTAATATGTTCTTTGAATTTATTTCCTCCCTTACTAACACATTCGTCTAGGCTTGTTACCACCTAACTAGTGACGTAAAATCGATAAAATATGAGAGAAGAGGGTGCGCCAGGCAATCCATCAAACTACGGCAGGCGAGTAGTGTATATTTTTGCGATGGCGCCCACCTGCCGACATTATTCAATTGCCGAATAAGGAGGGATATAGTGACGTGACAATTTTGCCAAAATGACGGCGTTCTCCCATATGTTTGACAGCGAAAATGTGATGGGGTGACGGAGATTTCAGAAATAAAACGGGCAGATGAAGAACGACCTACATACATAAACACACAAACTCATATCGAAATTCGGGCGAAACTTTTACGGTTTACTGTACTGGCGCTTATAAATTTGGCGTCGCTGCGTCGCTCGTTATGGGACCGTACAGTCCACCGAACAACTTACGGTAAAACTTCCTCTTCTCGCTACATGTAAGCAATGCACGCTGAATTTAAAATGGAAATTCTGCACAACTACGATGGCCAGATTATTAGAATGTACAACAGAAACGTAGAAACAAAACAGCTTTAAAAAGTTCCATAGGATCTATGAATATATCTTTGATAATAAAGATGCTAGAAGTGCTAGAATTTATAAAAAACAAAGTCAGATCCATGACTTCAAGTCGTAGTACTTAGGCTACATTGAAAGTTTCTGTATTCTGATAAAGTAAAACTCTTATAATGCTAATACTGTATTTGCAGTTTTTCAAATTATTCTCGCAGGCAATTCATACACTTTTTCATTCATTGAAATCATTGGGGGAAAGCAGTTGGTCCAGTATTTTTTAGATTTCTCCTCAATTGCTTCTCGGAACGCTATCACCTTTGCCGCTTCCGGGGTCGTGAACCGTATAAATCGAAGTTTATCCTTATTTATAGAAACAAAAAAAATCGCAGGGTGCAAGACCGGACTGTATCTTATTTTTTGGTTTCTAGCGGTTCCGTGTAGCTTGGCCGTGTATAATGGCCGTTATGTCAATTTGGTCGGCTCAACTCGTGGGACATACTCTATCCGGGAGTCTCCTCGAATGAGGGACCAACCTGGTAAACCCACTGTACGATCTGGGGACGGAACGGGCGGAACTGGACAGATGACGTACGTGACGGCCATACCAGCCGTTTTATCACTGACTGAGACCCGGAGGGGTCTGGGAACGTATGTTCTTTAAGGCGCGGGGGTAGGTGTCGACCTGTCGTAGCCTATCCTTAGAGACGACCCGATGGCCACCCGATCTCCGATGAGCATTGCTGAGTAAAGGACGCCACGGATCCGCGATATTTACGAATGACGGAATGCCGCTTTATCACGATAGGTAGAGATTGCACAAGCGACTTCGAGGCTGAGACCAAATGGGTGGATGGAGAAATCAGTCTAAATTTGGAAGCGAGGGCACGAGGTTGCCCTACTGGGTTTGAAAATTTCCAGTGCTAAGTAGTAAGGTTGGTACGTAGATTCGTGCTCGTCCTAAGTCTCTGTGTTTCACTGGGTGATATAGTGAACAGATCGTTAAAACGCTCCAGGGTGGCCGGGTTCGCCCATAACAGTTGATAACTTCAATTGTATGGGGATTACGTTATCAGTTCCAGATTTGAGGTCTTCAGAATAACCGTTGTAATCTTAGCGGAGTGGGCGGATGCAATGTGGCAATGGAGGACTGCTCTGTTGGGATGACTTTTTCACGAACTTTTTATAATATAATGGGCAAGCAAATGTTAACGTACCAATATGCAGTGACTGTTATTCGAAAATTGTCGTGTAATGTCCCATCTTGCTAAAAAAAAAGAAGCAACCATCAAATTACCAGTGCTTCGACCTTTCTTGACTTTCGTCGGCAAATCCTCCAAAGGAAAGACTCACTCCGCCGATTGAATCTTTCATTTAGGTTCGATGACAGTATACCCAGCTTTCGTCTCCTGTTACGATATCAGATACTGCTAATGATTGCCCTTCTTATGTATTTTTTTACGGCCGAAGCGGTAACAGAAACTAACATTGGTGCTGTACGACAACTAATTTTATCAAAGAAAAGACATTACATGTCGTGCAACATTCAACATTGGCATGAGCCAAATGCAAAATATTTTGCAAGTACACATGAAAGTTCATAAGTTTTGTTCGAAATAGATACCGCATGAATTAACGGAAGTTCTAAAAAGACAGTGTGTAGATTGGTATTATAAAATGATAAAAAAATACGACGGAAGGCAATCATTAGCAGTATATGATATCATAACAGGAGACAACCGGCAGAGTGGGTCGGAGGATTTGTCGACGAAAGTCAAGATAGGTCGCAGCACCGGTGAAATGACGATTAGGCCTTTTTAGCAATATGGGACATTATACGATAATTACACTAGAAAACCAAAGAACGGTCGCTTGCATATTGGTACGTTAGTTTTTGTTGCCCAGTGTTTGAAAAAAGTTCGTGAAAAGCGTTCTCGCAGCAGAGTAGTCCCCGATCACGACAATGCATCGCCCACTCTGCTAAGATGACAGCGGCATGTTTTGAAAACCTCAAACGGGGGACTGATGGCACATCTCCCATACATTGGTGAGTGTCGAAGCTACGGGCGAACTCGCTACCGAAGGATGTTTCAACGAACTTTATCGTGACATCAATCACCCTGACACGAACGCAGAGAATTTTGGAGGAAGACAATCTACGTATCAAGGTTCGCAGAGGCCAACCCTTAAGGCAAGGTACTGAGCAAAGACACCCAGCGGGCGACTTCGTCCCCTGACTCATAGATTTGGACGTATTTATCCATACTCCCGTCTCATCACGGTTCTAAGTCGCCTGCGCGGCTTTTATCGCCCCTAGATAAAACGCAGATTTTTTTTAGCAAAAAAATCCACGTATCCAATTACAACTACAACGGCGAGCTAGCCTCACTCCCTAACTATCAAATTTAGCGGGATTTCTCCATCCACCGGGTTGGTTCAGGCTCGAAGTCGCTTGCGCAACTTCTACCTATCGTAATAACTGGGACTAATAGGGCCGTGAAGCTCGGGTCATAAAGCCAATTTGTCAACACCGTCGACCCGACTCACAGCTCAACTCTCACCGGCAGCCTCCCCGAAGAAGGACTAAACCGGTGAACCCGCCATGTGCATAGTGGCTGATCTGGATGAAAACCTCGGGAGGCCCTGGCGGTTGACGTATTTATTATTGGTCTGTTTACCGGCCATGCTCAACTGACAAATATCTGGAGGTCTGGAAGCGTAACGCGACCTATGGCGCATAGGTAGATGTTGAACTGACGTCACCTATCCTTAGAAACGACCTGTTGGCCACCCAATATCTGGTAGAGCCGAGTAAAGGACACCTCGGGTCCGCGATATTTCCGAGTGACGGAATACCGCGTTAATACAGCAATTGCGGTTGTCAACTGCTACGGACGAACCCCGCCACCCCGGAGCGTTTCAACGAACTGTATTGCTATATCACCCCGGAGTGAAACACAGAGACTTTTGACGAAGACAAATCTACGTACCAAGCTCCACCTTGGTCCGCAAGAGTCCATGCCTTACCACAAGGCAATGGGAATTTTCAAACCCAGTGGGCTTCCTCGTGCCCTTGCTCCCAGATTTAATCGGATTTCTACGAACTCCCATCTGGTAGCAGGGTCCAAGTCGATTGCGCGGCTTCTACCTCAAAATAGCGTCAATTCATGGATCTTGTACTGAATTTGTTGTGGGTCCAAAGCGTCCTTTACTCGGCTCGCCATCCGTGGTTGGGTAGCTAACGGATCGTTTGTAAGAATAGACCCCAAGCAATTCGGTGATTGAGCACCGACCAGTGCATCAATCATCCGGGACCGCCCGAGGTATTCCCCCAGATCCGCCGCACAGTGCGATCACCAGGTTAGTCCCTCTTCGGGGAGGCTGCCGGATGGGAGTGGAATCGTGCGTCAGGCCGACCATAATAACAAAATTGTCTATTAGGACCGGAGCTGCACGGCCCCATTAGGCCCCAAATCAGTCCGGACCTTGGACCCAGCGATATCTTTTAATTCCAAAAATTAAAGATAAACTTCGAGGTATACTGTTTACGACTCCACACGCTTCGGTGATAGCGTTCCGAGAAGCCATAGAGAAGACCGATAAAGAATACTGGGCCAACTGCTTTTCCCAATGGTTTCAAAGAATGAAAAAGTGTACAAATTGTCAGGAAGAATACGTTGAAAAACAGTAAATACAATATAAAAATATAAGTATTTTATTTTATCAAAATCTAGAAACTTTCAGTATGGCCTAAATACTTACTACAAATTCTTAAGGCACTTGTGATTTAAGGTAAATAAATTTGCTGAGTCATACAAGGACAGATTAATACTTTTAAGCTTGATAGTCTTGAAGATAGGCGTACAACCAATGATATGATGTTCTTTACAATATCATCAATAATGTATATGACAGTACATATTTGTTCGACAAGATTTCTATTCTGGCTCCTCCTCGCATTACTCGTCAACCGCGTCTATTTTATACTAAGAGATATAACTACAGTTACACCCAGGACTCCCTAATTAACCGAGCTATGTCAACGTACAACGATAGGTTCGGGTACGTTGATTTTTTTGCATCCGGAAAAAGTCGTTTCAAGAAATCCATTAAAAAATCGTTTCAGTCCTTGGTCCCTCCCGCTCTCATCTAATGTCTCTTCAATCGCATGAAGTGTTTTTATACATTTTTATTTTTCATAACTTCATTCAACATATTTTTCATTTATCGCAGTTTTATTACATTTTTTATAATGTCTACATCACTTATTTTTTCGCTTACAGTCTGGTTTTTTTTTCATTCACTTAAATGAAAATGTTAAAAGATGTAAACATTTTATTAGTCATAGTACTTATTTTTCTTTTGTATATTATGTTATTACTAGTTAACGCTGTTTGTTTGCCCAATAAAAAAAAAAGAAAAATAAAATAAAAAAATAAACTGGGACTAGGCGAAATCGGTTCTAATACGGATTCAAAATATTCATAATACATATTACATAATTCCTGCCCTGAATCCGAAATACTACCTAAGTCTAAGTACGTTACTCTTTTATAAACCGATTTCAATAACTCTAAAAAACAATCATTATAAAATCTAATCGCATATATATTTGTTTTAATTTCCAAGAGAAAAATCGAAATGAACATAATAAATTCGCGATTGTTATCCCGTGGTAGGACCGTAACCGTAAGCCGACCCGCGCGGCAATTTTACGAGTATATTCGTTCAGCCGAGCCCTGCATTGGATACTTAAACAAAAAACATGAGAAATAAATCATCCAAAATGTAACTCGCAAGTGCGCCGGAGGCGGTATACATTGACAAATGTTCGGGGTGGGGACGGCCAACAAAACAGACTTTAATGCCCCCCCCCCCCCTCTCTACCTAGTCCACCCGTTCACCCCCTGACCTGCGCGACAAGTCGACAATTCCGGCACATATGTCGTGGGGGGCAAGTTCGCAACAGTGTTGCCCGCAAACTTCTTCCGCGGAACTTCGGCTTCGGCGTTTACAAATTTGGACGCCTTCAGCTTCTTTATTATTGGATATAGAGTAATAACGTATAAGAGCGGATAATGCAGAATTTAATTCACATCATTTTCTTGGATCCTAACGGTTCCGTACAGCTTGGGCTTGATGGCCTTTTTGTCTGTTCTTAGGTCGGCCTAACATACGATAACCCCCTCGAAGAGGAACTTAACCTGTCAGAGCCGCCGTGAAAACTGCATGTGGCTGTCATCTACAGCCGTTGATGGTTAGGATTGGAAGTGCTGATCCGGGTGAACATCTCAGGCGGATCTGGGCGGTTTGTGCAATCTAGACTCAGTTTTCTTTGTCGGCCTAGCCTGCGCACTCCGGTGAATAACCGGGGAGTCTGGAAACCAATAGCATTATATATGGTATTTCAAATGCTACTGATCTATAAAAAAATCAACCCTTTGTTTCATATCGGAAGGGGTAAAATTTACAACACCGTCAAATACTTCTCGTGTGTTTTGGTTTCCTTAGAGCTATCATCCTTGCAAATTGTAAATTTCAATTTCAATCTACTTCCGAGATACATAACCCACTGAATGAAATTTAGGCTACCCTTTTCACCCTATCAGAGGTGGAATTTTGCAAATTTTGTAAACAAAATACATATCTCTTCCTTAGGTCATAATAAAATAATAGAGCGCGAGGATGCGAGTGTGAACAGTAGACACGGGTGTGAACATCGCAACGACATGCTGGCGTCAGACTCCAGTCATTTGCAAGCGCTCAGTAAGTGACACAGTTGAGAATTTGATGATCATTATTATTGTTTTCAAGAAGAAAGTTGGTGAAATGTGCAATGAAATATTGTAAAAACGATACTAGAATACACACAACACACAAATCTAGTGTCACATACCATCGGTAAGCAGTTTTTTTAAAATACTTTTAGGCCAAATAATAGTCAGGCAATGAGGAGGTGAAGTGACAGAAAGAGACGGGCTGTTGACTCGACAAAATTGAGTCAATCGAGTGCCACCCGTAATCGACAGACAAGTCGAAGCGAGCGCATCCCTATTTCTCGCATATCCATCATATCTAAAGCACAGCTGTCTACGACGCGCGGTAAGCGCTTGCAGCATATGCTTGCTCTATTCTTTTATTATTATTCAAAGTATCTCTTCACTTTCTTAGGAGAGCAGATCATCTAAATTTCAATTTATATTACAACGTGTTTTCTATCCCTGTTATATTTTTGGGGATTAAATTAAACCAAACCTTCGAAAACGTATATTTTATTTCTCTGAATTGAGCATTTTACTCGAATTTTCATTCTCTACTGGATAAAAAAAATGCCGAATCTGTCATCTTCCCAAATTCGAAATTTCCGTCTTAAACCATTTCGAAGATAATGTATGTTGTGGAGGGTAAGATACGTTAAACATTTCAAGGTTATAGGTTCAACGGTTTTGATTGTGGCTCAATGGATGAGCTAGTCAGTCAGTGAATCAGTAAGAACTTTGCCTGTAATATAGGGTGTTTTTTTGGAGGTGTACAATTTAGACCCTTACAACTATAAAATGAAATAAAACACATAAAAATAATGTTAATG